>JADBJO010012053.1:30000-37500 GCA_016801955.1 Conus betulinus
GAGAGAGAGAGAGAGAGAGAGAGAGAGAGAGAGAGAGAGAGAGAGATGTGGTCTCAAGTCGTCAGGTTGATGATCACTGTCCTCTTTGTTGTGACTTATTTTCCGACGCTGAGCTGGCTATGAACGGCAGTGAAACCGGATCGTTCCGGGACGGTAGCATTTTCTGTTCACACTCAGCTGATAACAGAAAATCGCACGACCATAACATCCATTGTTCTCTCTAAGGAGGAAACTACTGTCCTCTCTCTTGTCAACTTTTAAAGCGAGTAATATCCCTTGGTAACCATCGCCATTAGCCTACCCCCCCCCCCTCTCCCCCACCACACCCAAAAGTCTTATACTGTTTTTCAATTTTTGTTGTTGTTGTTGTTGTTGTTTTCATAAGTGCATTGGAGTTGATTGTGTGGACTGTCATCTCCAAATGGGCCTTGGTCTTCCTGCTAGGGAGAAACCCCCCCCCCCCCCTCTCTCTCTCTCTCTCTCTCTCTCTCTCTCTCTCTCTCTCCGCTATCACTGAATGTGAGCTTTCTGTTTCTGTTGGCTTTAAGCTTATGTAACACAGTGTTTCCAGGTGAACCATGCTATGTAAAGAGGTGCAACATGTTTAGAGCGATGAGCAACACTGAGCTGTATGGTGCCATGTCCTATGACTGAATGCCGATGGAAAAAAAGAAATTCAGGCTTGAGCTGTTGACTTTAATATATCCAGAGAGAGAGAGAGAGAGAGAGAGAGAGAGAGAGAGAGAGAGAGAGAGAGAGAGAGAGAGAGAGAGTTTTTGACCATGTTAAGATTTGTTGTATCTTGTCTTGCAAGATGTTTGATTTTTGAAGGAGAAATTGTCACGCGTATCTATCTACCTGCGGTGTTGTTCAGAGAGAGAGAGAGAGAGAGAGAGAGAGAGAGAGAGAGAGAGAGAGAGAGAGAGAGAGAGAGAGAGAGTTTTGACTATGTTAAGAATTTGTTGTGTCTTGTCTTGCAAGCCAGTTGATTTTTTTAAGGAGAAATTGTCATGTATCTATCTTCTACAGTGCTGTTCATTGCTAGAGAGAGAGAGGAAGAGAGACAGACAGACAGGCAGACAGGCGGACACACAGAGAGAGAGAGAGAGAGAGGAGAGAGAGAGAGAGAGAGAGAGAGTTTTTGACCATATTAAGAATTTGTTGTCTTGTCTTGCAAGATGTCTGATTTTTTGAACGAGAAATAGTCATTTATCTAATTACAGTGCTGTTCACTGAGAGAGAGAGAGAGAGAGAGAGAGAGAGAGAGAGAGAGAGAGAGAGAGAGAGAGAGAGAGAGAGAGAGCATGCGCCAAACACCTTCCTGACAATGTGTGAGACGGAAAACATAGGAAACGCGGCACGCTTTGACAGCATGCGCCAAACACCCTCCTCCCACATCCACCACACGTTTGGCCTGGCTAGAGCTGGTCGCATAATGACAACATGCGCCAAACACCTTACTCCCACATCCACCACACGTTTGGCCTGGCTAAAGCTGGGCATAAAATGACAACATGCCACTTCCTGACAATGTCAGACGAAAAAAAAACTCATGAAACATGGCACGCATTGCTCGTTTCTTCGGACATGGAATTCCGTTTCATGACTTTGGCCTGCCATTCGCCATAGTGTGTCTGTTTACCCATTCCTAATTCTCTTCACTCCTCCTCCTCCTCCTCCTCCTCCTCCTCCTCCTCCTCCTCCTCCTCTTCTTCTTCTTTCTTCTTCTTCTTCTTCTTCTTCTTCTTCACACTCCCCCCCTGATCTGCTTCTCCCTGTGCATTTGCTTTGATGGCCGTTTTATGAACGTCGAACATTCCGCTTGATTTATCACTTAACCTTTAGAAAAAGAAATGGCAGAACAAAATAATGAATAGGGTTTTTAAAAAGTGTTTTAACAGTGGAATATAGCAAGCATAACTAAATCGTAGAAGAGAGAGAGAGGGAGAGGGACAGAAACAGCCAGACAGAGAGACAGACAGGCAGACACGCACAGAGAGAGAGAGAGAGAGAGAGAGAGAGAGAGAGAGAGAGAGAGAGAGAGAGAGAGAGAGACAATGAATGAATGACAATGAATACTGTTTAATGTCATCAGCAAGTAACATGCTATTTGACATGGGGGTATACAGTCTTCTATGAAACCACCATAAGAAGAAAAAAAAAAAAAAAAAAAAGCGAAAAAAAAAGGGCTCCAAAATGAAACAATCCGATATAACTGAACGAAAGGCTCCTGGCCCTAAGCAACATCAAGGGCGACCAACAGGCCTCCAAACCAATTGGGAAGATATAGTCGCTGGAAAAAACAGCCATACTTTATTTTTTTTACGCTTTTTACTTTTTTTTTTTTTTTTTTTTTTTTTTTTTTTTTTTTTTTTTTTTTTTTTTTTTTTTTTTTGGCTACAATATCAAGCTTTTTCTTGCGCCTACCAACTGCTTCGGCAATAAACATTACCATGGACCTTATATATTCTGTTTTATCTGTTTGTAGCAAAGCGACCAAGTTACACCTCCTTGCAAACGGTGTTCTAAAAAACATCATATTTCTGTCGTATGTCTTTATATTCTTTACAACAAAAGAAAAAGTGGAATTCATCCTCTCTATCATTTTCTTTGCATACCGGACACCTAATAGCAGTTCGGGTTTCGGTTATATACCAATGTTGACTTGGGTCAAGACCAAGTGTCCTGGTACAGAATCGTGCATTGAATCCCTGTGCCAGTTTCATGTAATTGTTAGTAGATTTTTTTTCAGGCTGTAAATCACTATTAAACTGTAAAAACCATGTATACCTTTCGTTATTTTCCATCTCGGGAATGCCAAACTTGCTGATAGGATGAGATCAGACGCTCTTTAAATTCCAGAATAAAACGTTTGTCGTCCTCGACACCCTGATTTTCCAAACAAAACCAAAACCATTTTCGAATAGAAATTTCTTTACTTGAAAAACACCAATTTTGTCTTCCACTTTCGTGTTGATTTAATAACATTGTATATGCCTGCCTACAGATCCTGGATGATGGGAGTTTAACAAGACGAAGCCAATACCTGATAACATTTAATTTTTGCACGTATCTGCAGAGGGTACCTGCCAGTTTCTCCATATACCATTTTGTTAGAACCATGTATAGGGATATTCAAGAAACGCTTTATTGCTAGTGTGTGTACTTTTTCCATGAACTGATTCTCGAAAAAGCCCCATATTTCGGCACCATAAGTTAGCATTGGTTCCACTTGGGTATCAAACAGCTTCCAAAACGTGGTAGGGTCAATGCATCTTAACTTTCTTAGTGATCTTAGAATTTCAATCACTCCCTTTCTGCCTTTTCTACACATTTCTAACCATCTCTTGCTCATATTTAGTTTTTTTTTGTAAAAATTAAACCTAAGTATTTATAGCTATTGGCTACCAGCACTTCTAAATTCCCAAACCACCACTTTTCCCGAGCTGCTAGAAAACCTCCTTTCTGAAAACTATAATCTTCGTCTTATCTATACTAATAGCTAACTTAAGTCTGTCTGTTTCTTCTTTTAATGCATTTAACTGATTCTGTAATCCAACCACCGTGTCTGATAAACGGATTACATCGTCTGCAAGTAATAAAAGGAAGACTTCTGCAGCATTAGGTGTTAACTTATTCCATGTCTTCCCTTCTTATTTATTTCAAGCGCCCATTTCATTAATGAAAAAGGAAAACATTAGCGGACTCAATATGCACCCCTGCTTCACGCCTTGTGGACAATGGAAAAAGCAGAGTATAAGCTTTTGTCTCTTACACAGGCTATAACTGAACTATAAATTCCCTTTAATGACCAATACAATTTACCTTGAACACCAGAATTTTTTTTAGTATATCCCACAAAATATTTCTATTAACTGCATCGAAAGCCTTCCGGAAGTCAATAAAAGCAACGTACAATTTTCTGTTACTTAATAGGTATTTTTGAACCAGTGCATATAAGGTAAATATGTGATCCAAAGTACTATAATCTTTTCTAAACCCTGCCTGCTCTTCAATATTTTTTTCCACCCCTTCGGCCCATGCACTTAATCTTTTATTTAAAATGGAAGTATAAACTTTGCTCACAGCACTAGGCACGGCGGCCCCCCCGCGAGCGAGAGAGAGAGAGAGAGAGAGAGAGAGAGAGAGAGAGAGAGAGAGAGAGAGAGAGAGAGAGAGAGAGAGAGAGGAAAAATTCCAAACAGCACCCTCTGCACACAAATCACGTCGCTGTGCGAAAATAAATCCCGTCTTCATACAAGATGTTTTTTTTTTTGCCTGGCAACACTATTTTGTAATTCACCTTTATTGCTGCTTTTTTTTTTTTCTGGAATTCCTTAGGGAACTTTGTGCGTCTTGTTTTGTTTTTTATCTTTGCATGTTAAAGAAAAACCTCTGAAATAAAAAAGTAGAATCAGTCAAATGAATTTTTTTTTTTCTTTTCTCATGAATCGCTTTCCGTCTCGCGCTCTCTCGTCTCTCTGTCTCTGTCTGTCTGTCTGTCCGTCTGTCTGTCTGTCTGTCTGTCTGTCTGTCTGTCTCTCTCTCTCTCTCTCTCTCTCTCTCTCTCTCTCTCTCTCTCTCTCTCTCTCTGTGTGGTGTTGTTTTTCAATTTAAAGTCTTCCCACTTAACGTGATTGCAGACTATGTCTGCGTGTGTGTTTGTGTGTGTGTGTGTGTGTGTGTGTGTGTGTGTGTGTGTGTGTGTATGTGTCTGTCTGTCTGTCTGTCCGTCTGTCCGTGTGTGTGTGTGTGTGTGTGTGTGTGTGTGTGTGTGTGTGTGTGCGCGCGCGCGCGCGCGCGTGCGCGTGTTCTCCTTCTATATAAAAGAAAACAGTATCGTCAATACGTATGTGTTCTATCTATACAAAAAAAACAGTATCGTCAATACGTATGTATTCTGTATAAAAGAAAACAGTATTGTCAATACGTGTGTGTTCTGTATAAAAGAAAACAGTATTGTCAATACGTATGTGTTCTGTATAAAAGAAAACAGTATCGTCAATACGTATGTGTTCTGTATAAAAGAAAACAGTATTGTCGGTACGTATATTTCCTGTATAAAAGACACCAGTCTTGTTAATACGTCTATGTCCTGTATAAAAGTACATAACCAAAGTTTACTTGGAGTATGACGCTATTGTGAGAGAAGTAATGTTAATATGGAACTGAAATATGATAAATAGAGACAGACAGACAACAGACAGACAGACAGACAGAGAGATGTAGGTAGACAGACAAATGGGCAGAGAGAGAGAGAGAGAGAGACAGAGAGAGAGACAGAGAGAGACAGACAACACAGAGAGAGAGAGAGAGAGAGAGAGAGAGAGAGAGAGAGAGAGAGAGAGAGAGAGAGAGAGAGAGAGAGAGAGATCAACTTTGTTATCAATAAAATACGGAGATACTTGTTAGAATCATTCACTTTTACTTCTGTGGTGCCGTTTTAACTATTTTTCGTAACGGGAGAGATTACCATTCTGTTTAAACATCATTGTATTGTATCATTTGTATTATAGTGTTCTTATGAGCAACATCGACAAAATATTGGTCTGCATCTCGTTTAGAGAGAGAGAGAGAGAGAGAGAGAGAGAGAGAGAGAGAGAGAGAGAGAGAGAGAGAGAGAGAGAGAATGGTTTTGCATGATTCGAGATCCCCAGATATGAAAGAACAACTTAAAAAAAAAAAAAAAAAGAGGTGGATAACAGACGAATTTTCAGCTTTTTATCCTACTAATCGTAAATATGTTCACACATAAGAGCAAGCTTTGTTTATAATTCTATATTACTTGCAGTCATTGCAACACCAAGCTGCTCTGTAAGTTGCTGGAATGGTGCTCGGTACTTATCCTTGGAATTTATTGTTTTATTGTAATTTAGTCCCTTGCGGATTCATTCCAAGAACTGGCCCTCAGCACTTGTGTCTTAAGAGGTTATCTTTTTATATTTTCTACTTTTCACAAGAAAATGTAGCTTGTTTTGCTCTTTCATGATTTTTTCTTTGCTTCTTAGGTGGCACCTTGGTTGGCTTTTTGAAAACTCAACAAACATACTAAGGTATTGCACACCAGCCTTTTTCTGGTATAGGTATAGCCTTCTTCTTCTAAAACCGAAAAGGCAGAGGAGTTAACTTACCACTTTCCGCGGTCACTGAGAAGAAACAATCAAGTTTCGAAATATCGGTATCTACCAGGAGTTACATGTTAATGAGCCTCCCCATTAGAGATGGTCTCTCTCGCTTTGGAAACTATAAGCTTGCTGAAAGTTCATTTTGAGAAGCATTTATTACTCCCCCCCATTCACCTACTCAAGCACATACTGTCAGTTAGACAGAATCATCTACCACTGCAGATATGAAGGCTTATCATCCTCCTATTTCTACAATCTGAGACGTAAGAGCAAGCTTTGTTTATAATTCTATATATTTCTTGCAGTCATTGCAACACCAAGCTGCATGCTCTGTAAGGTGCTAGAATAGCGTTCAGTACTTATCCTCGGAATTTATTGTTTTATTATCTCTATCTATATATATTCACATTCTAGGATGAATACTTAAACAAGCTGAAAATCTTTTCCCACAGGGACGATTTTATCGATCCAAGCTTTCGCCCACCAAGAAGTGAGAATTTTACCTGTTAAATTATATATATATATATATATAAGTATACATTGCTAAGTAACCTACATTTAATAAAGTAATCTATGTGACTGTTCTATTTAATAGTTACAGTTTAATGAAAGAAAAGAAGACGACCTATCTAAACACGTTCAGACGTCTATTCTCACCCTTACACCAGAAATAGCAATAACGTCTCACTTGTCGGGGCAGCGCTGGGAGGTTTGATAGTGGCAGAGACAAGGGCTGTACCATTCCTCCTCCCCTGCCCATTTCCTGCTGTAGTGTGAAGACAAGTGTCCTGTTTCCTGAACCGGACTGTCCCCAGGCTATTGGAGGGCCCGTGCGAGATTGCTGATACGTCATCACCCCTGTCCACCGTCACCGCTCATCATGTCTCATTTCCTTTAGTGTCGACAGAGGGTGTACAAATCATCCAAGAGATGACCAGGGTGTCAAAAACACGAGATACATGTGGTTTGTACAGCTCACAACACTGTGTAAGAAGATGACCAAGTCGTCAAATTACGAGATAATAATGGTTTGTACAGCTCAGAACACCGTGTAAGAACATGACCAAGTCGTCAAATTACGAGATAATAAGGGTTTGTACAGCTCAGAACACTGTAAACAGTGACGACAAGAAGAGTCAGTCGACGATTGATCAGTATGGAGATGAGGACACGAAAGGAGACCCTGGAGAGGAGAGAAGAAGATTTGGTTGATGAATGCAGGACATGGTACTGAGACTGAAGGAACTTTAAGACTTTTGTATAGTCTTCAGATTAATGTGTGTGTGTGTGTGTGTGTGTGTGTGTGTGTGTGCGCGCGCGCGCGCGAATGTGTGTGTGTGTACGTGTGTGTGTGTGTGTGTTTGTGTGTGCGCGC
>JADBJO010012054.1:30000-47500 GCA_016801955.1 Conus betulinus
TCTCTGGAGCGGCCTCCCAGTAAGAAGTACGTCTTGCTCCCAGTAAGAAGTACGTTTACTGCTCCGGTAAATTTCTGCCTCTTTCATTTGTAAATCATTCAACATGCCTGTCGAAGTCTCCCTACTACTTTAGAAACAACACTCAAAGCTGCACAATAGAAACGATGCTGTCTTCGTACAAAATAGAGGGCAGAGGAAAACAAGCAATTTACCGCAAATACCGACCAGCCCTCCGCCATGCCAACCCAAGGCCACAGCGTGGCGTATCAACGTAAACGTCCGCCGCAAGTGAACAGGGACAGGTACAAGGCAGAGGTCTGCAGGAAAAGGTTAAAAGAAAAAAAAAAAGCAAGTGAAGACTTATCATCTCCATCTGACTGACGCCACCGAGCTTATTTGACCATGTTGACAGAACCAGCAACAGCCATGCCGCAATGTGGTGATACTTCAAAGTGTGTCAACCAGCTTCCTTCAACCTTACACCAGCCTGCACGAGACACACGGCACAGTGAAAGCAAAAGGAGATGGACATGAAACAGTGTAACGAAGCATCTGCGACAGCTGCACTCGATGAAGTGTTGCTGTGGACTTCGGATCAGTGAAGCCTTGTGTTGATCAAGACTGTGTTGATGAGTTCTGTGAGAGGACTTGTGCAGCGGACAAGCCTTCAGCTAGAGCACAGATTACTACACACTGCAACACTGAAAAGATCGCGAACAATTGGATGTGATCATGATTTGCAGTGTAGAGATGTAAAAACGGGTTTCTTGGGGGGGGGGGGGGGGGGGGGGGGGGGGGGGGGGGGGGGGGGGGGGGAGGGGGGAGATTATATAACAGAATGACCCTTCGGATGACGTTACAAGAAGAGACATACTGGCGTGTCTACAGGAAATGACAAGGAATGTGGCCAGTCTTCACTGCCCAAACACTAACGGAGAAAATGTACAAGTGACCTCCTGCAACGAGACAGCTGTCGGCAACTGAAATCTGAATGACTAGAGATGAATGTCAGCACCGTCAACCACAATGACAGTCACAATGACAGTCACATCGGTGTTCGATATCAGTTCATTGCTTCTGTGATCTGGCTTCCTCATCACGATGGTGTGTTCTGACGTGCGTTAGTGTGTGTTTCTTGTCGGAAATTTATCTTTCGAACAGCTCTAGCCTCACTTTAGCTTTCTGCGTGAGAATGGGCGCTGTAAGCTTACCTCAACACACCATTCATCTCTCTCTCTGTCTGTCTGTCTGTCTGTCTGTCTGTCTGTCTCTCTCTCTCTCTCTCTCTCTCTCTGGACCACAGGAAGATCACTTGAAGTGATTTGGCGGACGTTTTATTTCGATCCATGTGAAATAGGACACAGCCCAGTCAGTGACACTCTCCTGTGTCGTGATGTCAGTTCGTCATTGTCAAGCCCTCAGAGCAAGAGAAAGAATAATTATATGTCAAAAGCCACAGTCTATGATCACGCCCTGTCTGTCGCTTACCCCTAAATCCAAACACGAGCGCTTAACCGAGTGGTCAAGTCTGTCAGTAACACTCATCCTACTGGTCAAGTCTGTCAGTAACACTAATCCTATTGGTCAAGTCTGTCAGTAACACTAATCCTATTGGTCAAGTCTGTCAGTAACACTAATCCTATTGGTCAAGTCTGTCAGTAACACTAATCCTATTTGGATCCAGCCATCCCGCAGACTGCAGGTGTGTGACAACAGTGACACCACCGCCACTCAAGCTTGGGAGGATGACGTTACAGCAACTGACTGTTCTCAGTGGGGGTCTGAGTATGGCGTACCATCAGCGTCAAACAGAAGCGAAGTGCATTCTATAACTCCAGTGTATAACAGTATTTCCAATATGCGCGCATGCACACGCACGCATGCACACACACACACACACACACACACACACACACACACACACACACACACACACACACACACACACGTGCGCGCGCGCGCGCGCGGAAGCTTCAGAATACAATATAACCCCTCCCCCCCCCCCCCCCCCCCCCCCTCCTCCCCCAGCCTCCTCCGTCACTGCAAAAGATGTTATCCGTGTGTTCCGGCACACCGTTTCATAGTCTCATTCGAAAGACTTCTAGAGCTTTTTGACTTCGACGAGGGAAAAACTGATACCCCCCTCCCCCCCCCCCCCCTCCCTCCTCCCCTTCCCTTCCCATCCACCTCAATCTGACCATGCACTGCGGAGCCTGAAACGCCATCTGGCGACCGCACTATCGCGAGGATCCCGATCATGTCCACTGCACTACTGACTGAGCTGTTCTGGGAGCGACATACAGACCTAAGCAAGAGTTGATTTTCAACCCCGGCCAGTAAACAAATTACTATACTTTTTTTCTTTCTTTTTATTTTTTTCTTTTACGAGACGGAACTTACCAGATAACCAGTACATCAAGTCTTCCCCATGAGCGACATCTACAGTGAAGAAGAAGATGTAAGGAGTATGGACCACGCAAAGACATAAGTCTACATGTTAAAGAGAGAGAGAGAGAGAGAGAGAGAGAGAGAGAGAGAGAGAGAGAAGGGGGGGTGGCAGAGGAGCCGGAGTAGGGGGGGTGGGGGTGGGAAGGCACATGCGGCAGGGCTGCTAATGATGGTCGAGTAACGGCAGTGAGCATATTGGAAACGCTGTCAATGAAACTGATAACGAGATATCAAGACAACTGATAATTTGACAGATACAAAGAAGCGACACACACACACACACACACACACACACAACACACACACACACACACACACACAGAGAGAGAGAGAGAGAGAGAGAGAGAGAGAGAGAGAGAGAGAGAGAGAGAGAGATAGAGATGATGGTTATTCCCATTGATTGTAAGTAATGTTACTGTTTTGTTTACTTTCAAAACACAGAGAAACATTTATCTTAAATGAATCCGTTATTCTTAAAATTAGTGGTGATGATGATAATAATAATGATGAGAGAGAGAGAGAGAGAGAGAGAGAGAGAGAGAGAGAGAGAGAGAGAGAGAGAGAATATTTATTCTCCCATTGATTGTAAGTAATATTACTGTTGTGTTTAAAGTGCTTTCAAAACACAGAGAAACGTTTATCTTAAATGATTCCGCTATTCTTAAAAATACTGGTGATGATGATGATAATGATAAGAGAGAGAGAGAGAGAGAGAGAGAGAGAGAGAGAGAGAATTCCTTATTTGAGAGAGAGAGAGAGAGAGAGAGCAACATTCATCGTGAGAGAGATCACAGCGCTTGATACGTCCAACAACTTCTCATGTCCGCGCAGAAAAGCGTGTTGTTGGCGGCGAGGGGCAGCGAGCGCCGTGTGGGGCCTCTCCATCATGCCATCGTCATTTTGTCGCCGCGTGCAGCAATTGCCATGGAAGAGGTGCCTGCCACTCTGCTCACCAGTTATCATTGGGCACACCGAGTCAGATCGCGTCCGGTGCTGTCCTTGAAAGTCGTCGAAACCCTCTTCAGGTAAGCGATTTCTTCCGTCTGCTTCTCGGCTCTCGAGGTTTGTTTTGGATGCGAGAAAACGCATGCAGTATGGTAGATGTGCAATGAACGGCTCCCCGTCTAATCTCTTCGCCCTCTTTATCAGATGACTGATAAAAATCCTGTGACTGTGCACAGTCACATTGTCGACGGCGATGTCAAGGAAAGAGCCTCTCGACCTCGGATGGGTGGTGGGAGGGGGAAGGGAGGTTTGGTCGGGTGAAGTCGAGAAGTCGAGTTGTTTTGGGTCAGGGTAGTGACGATGACGTACTATGTTTGTCGTCTGCTCGACTGACAAAGGCCCTCCTACCTTTACGTTTATTTTATTTTTATTTATTATTATTATTATTTTGTTTTTTTGACTGACAGAACGTGTAAGCCTGCTAATTATTGTCATCGGACCAGCAAATGAAACCGAATTGTTAACTGCTCAGGTAAGAAGGGTACATACACAGTCTTCTTTCTCTCTCTCTCTCTCTCTCTCTCTCACTCTCCTCCTTCCCCCCCCCCCTTTTTTTTTTTTTTTTTTTTTTTTTTTTTTTTTTTTTTCTAAAAATAAGATAAATCCGTATGTCGCTATCCAGTTTTCCAACCCTAACAAACACGTTAATTTTGATCACCAGTATACATTTATTTATGAATATATGTATGTATGTGTATATATATATATATATATATATATATATATATATATATATATATATATTGTTTGTTTGTTTGTTGTTTATTCGCCCGTGTTTCTTCAATTCTAGTCTGTGCTGTTTGAATTGAAAAAAAAAAAAAAAAAAAATCGGTCTGGAATCGGTTCAAAAGGACAAAGACTGATTTCTTAAGATTTCTATTTTTATTTTCCTCTAGTGTTGCCACATCCCTGTCCTGTGCTCACACATCCCATTCACTCTCTTTCCTCTCAGTGCATTCACCCATTAACCCCACCCACTCACCTCCACGAAACAGACACAGGTATATTGATTTCTCATTATTCTGTCTGTATCATCTATACTTCTGTCTTGTCTCCACCGGCTAATTTTCCTCCCCATCCTAACTCCCACCACTGTCCAACTTCTGTGTGTCTTGGCTATACCTCTATAGGTTTGCCAGGGAATAAGTCAAGATCACAAGAGCCGAGAAGGAGTGTTCTGTACTACTGGGATGTTTAAAATGATTGAATGCCATTTTTTCTATATTGTTAGTTTTGAATGCCATTTTTTTCTATATTGTTAGTTTTATTTTCAAATAGTGGGTATTATATGATCTAGGTCTGTTGGAAGTTTTTTTTTTTTTTTTCTTTCATCTTTCTTTCTTTTTTTTTTTCTTTCTTTCTTTTTTTTTTTCTTTTTTTCTATGTAAAAACTTATGATTTTAAATCTTTGCAAAGCAAAGTTTTTAAAAACCTTTCAAGCAGGTTGTTTCAGCCAAGATAAAGTGAGCAGTGGGGTTTGATATGTGGTGTTGTGTTAGGTTCAAAGTTTACACTGTTTAAAGAGTTGTAGTGCAATACAGTTTTTGGTTTGCATGCCAGTTGTTAGTCAGATCTGACAGTCCCACAACAGGTTAGATAAAACTGCATTTTTCTGATATTGAGTCATACATCCATAGACAGGAGAGAACTCCTCTGATGGTGACTAAAGGGCTTCTTAAGGGCTTCTCAAGGGAAAAAGTGGTGCTCCAAAATTTTCCAGTTGCACAGAAGCTATTTTTTAAGACAGGACTTTAAAGCTCTGGTATTGTAATGCAATGATGTCAAAGAAAAGGCTAAAAATCATCAGTTTATCACAGGTCTAGCTGGATATAACCAAAAAAAAAAAAAAAAAAAAAAAAGAATTATGTTGAATTTTATTGGTTTTGCTACAATCTGGAACCAAAAAACTCATTTTCTGCTGAATCACCTCCCATCAGGGTTGTTTTTTTTTCACATGTTTAACTTTGTTTGGCCCAATGTATCGACCATTCTGTGAGAGTTCACTCAATTGTCTGGATTTTCTCATACTGTACGTGTTGATGATCTGGTCAGCTCCCCATCGAGACATTTTATATTCTGCTGAGATTTGGCTGATCTATCTGAACGATCTCTCTCCCATCGAGATCATTGCCTTGCATTTCCCACCGGCAGGACTGGATCACAGCATGAAGCCATTGTCACAACATTGCTGGGCTTCAGGAGGTGGTGCTTGGGTGTATGTGTGTGTGTGTTGGGGGGGGGGGGGGGGGGCTGGGCTGCAGGAGATGGTGCTTGGGGGGGGGGGGGGGGGGGGGTGTAGCTTGCCACTGACCTGGCATACCTGGTGCTGATTGTTGCTGGGCTTCAGGAGGTGGTGCGTGGTTGTTAGCTGGTGCACAGGTTCACCTGCTTGACAGTGGATGGCACACTTTGCCTCATCTTCATCTCCACTGTCTTCATCGCTTGCTGTTCCGCTGTCCGGAAGTGTTGTGCAGACATTCGCTGTAATCATGTCATTGTTGCCTTCAAGCTAAGCCAGTACTTCATGCACTGTGTACTTTCCACATGACCTGAAACAAAAAAGCAAAAACCTGATCACTTGGGACTGAAGAAGCGATTGATGATGCCATCATGCAGAGGGACAACAGGATAGAGAAAGGAATGAAAAATGGACAGAGGTGTGTGTATGGGGGTGGGGTGGGGGGGTGGAGTAGGAGTGGGGTGGAGGGGGGACATAAGCTAAGCGCTATGTCAGCAGAAACGGGGAACAAAATTAATCTTTTTTAAGGACATTTAAAAAAAACCCTCCCACCCTCACCCCCAACCCCCTTTCTTTCATTCCTTCCCTCCATTTAGAACAAAAAAAGGAGTGAGTGAGCATGAGAGCAAAGGCAGAGACCAAAGAGACAGTGACTGTGCAAATAAGCTTTACAGTTTATCAAAAGAGACAGTGACTGTGCAAATAAGCTTTACAGTTTATCAAAACAGACAGTGACTGTGCAAATAAGGTTTACAGTTCATCAAAACAGACAGTGACTGTGCAAATAAGGTTTACAGTTCATCAAACAGACAGTGACTGTGCAGATAAGGTGTACACTGTTATCAAAACTATCACCAAAATCAAGGTAGGCGCTCGTGCCCAAACACTCCACACGAGCGCAGCAGTTGTGCAACTTGGCCTTCCAGCTCATGACCATGCTCGCTAGGAGAGTGCAATTTATGTGAAACAAAAGTTCAGTGGAAGTTTCTAACTTAGCAAAAGCTGTAATTATCAATAGATTTTCAATACTTTCAACTTCATAAACAAAAGCTTGATGGGGAAAAAATACTTAGGAACAGTTTTTTTACTCACCTGTTTGAGGTTGATGCAGCCATCTTGTTTCAATGGAGCTGATGCTCAAGAATGAAATGAAAGAAATCAACTGTCACTGCATTTGAATTCATAGAGAAAAATGTGTCTTGTAGTGATCTGAAACAATTTAAACACCTTCATGTGAAATGTAGATCTAGCAAATGAAAAACACTTATGCACTCTGGGAGAGTGTAATGTCGAGAATGGGTTAGCGGGTCTAGTGTGTAAAGTGGCTCTCAGCATCATCCTGGTGTTTCAGTATGTGAAGGTAATGGACAAGTCTACAGTAAACTGGATTGGGTATTTTAGCATGAAAACTTGTGGCAAGCCTAGTGTGAAGTGGAAACATCTTGGCCTTATGGTTTTCTTTTTCAGTTGCCCAGGCTGAAAGAGATTAGACATACAGATCCTTGACAATGGCGGACCAGGGCGACAAGAAGGGCGGCAAAGTGGTCTGGCTTATAGCGGGGGGTTGGACACCTCCTGCATCCTCACCTGGCTGGTGGAACAGGGCTATCAAGTGGTTGCCTACCTGGTCAGTTATATGTGTGTGTGCGTGTGTGTGTGTGTGTGTGTTGTGTGTGTGTGTGTGTGTGTGTGTGTGTGTGTGTGTGTGTGTGTAGTCTGTGTGTGTGTGTGTGTTTGTGTGTGTGCATGCATGTGTGCATGAGTGCGTGTGTGACTTGATTGTGCAGTCAAGTACATTGAACTCAAAACTGCAGGCACTGCAATTTTCATTTTGGATCAGCCCAGTTTCAGGTAGTTTCAGCAAACTGTGGGAACCATTCAAATGATTCTTGGTAACCAAAATCTCAGCATCTATTCTTCTGTAGTAAACTGTACTCAGCTGTGTGTCTGTGTAGAAAAAGAGACCTACAGAGATATTCGAAAAGTAACCAGAGCAACCACAGAGAGGTCAAGACACCTCTCCAGCTATAAAGCTCAGTGTCAGAGAACCACCTGGACACCAAGTCATATTACCAAAACATTCCCTCCCTTTATGATGAGATGGAGTAAGCAGAGGCCAGCCCTGGCAAAGACAGTCTGGCTCAACTGAATTTTTTATTGATTTGTATATTTCACTCTTGCGTACACAAACAAAGTTGGTGTGTGAAATTGCCCTAAACTTATGTCAGTTATTTGTTGCTGATACCTCATTTCATGTTTGAATATATTTCTAATTCTGTCTTGTCACTCGGAGCACAAGCACATATAAGTGTATAGGCTATACGTGAACTACTCCTGAGCCATTCTTGAGTATTTTCAACAGTCCTGAGAAAAAAAGAAAATTTCTTTCAATGACCAGTACTGGAGAGTTGCTTCTGCCACTGTTAGTAAGAGAGGGGGAGGAGATGAATTTTGATATGCAAACTACTCCATAATTCTGATAGAGAAAAAACTGAATGAATCTTTCCCCTGGGGCACCACCCCATTCATCATGGCCACTACACAGTGTTGACACACAGCTTGATGGCTTGGTTTTCTAGCGAAGCAAATTAGTTTCTTTTTTTTTTTTCAGTCATGATCTTATGAAAAATGCCTCATAATGTACTTTTATTGTTGCTGTTGTGGTTTTTAATTTGATGTGACAGGAGACAGTGATTTGATGATGGCATCGTTGTCTGATGAGGGAGATTGTGGGAACATGAAATTCAAAATGCTTGCATTACCGTCTTTTTCTGAAGTGTGTGTGTGTGTTATCTTTATTGAGGGTTAAAGAATAAGCTTTACAGCTTTTTTTTCATCCTGCCCTCACAAAAAAAAAGCATAAATATCAATTACAATAGTGAAAAAAAAACAGAAACGCGAAGCAATGCAAATGTAGAAATCAGAATATACAATGAATGAAAACAATGAAACAATTAACAACCATTAATCAATATTTTGACGGACAATGGACAACAATGGACATGGCAATAAAGACATTTGAGAGGGAGAGAGAGAGAGAGAGAGAGAGAGGGGGGGGAGGGTGACAGATAGGCAGAGCAACAGATAGCATTGACAAAGAATCCAATAGACAGACAGACAGTCAGAGAGAGAGAGAGAGAGGCACAGAGAGAGAGAGAGAGAGAGAGGCAGAGACAGAGAGAGAGAGAGAGAATCTGCAACAATATAAATAATCATAAATTACTTTATGATTTGTCCATCAAATATTTTTTTCAGTGCTTTTTTAAACAGTAGTTTAGAAGGACATGTTTTTAAAGAAGAAGATAAATTGTTCCATGCCGTTCCTCCAGAATATATGAAGCTAGATTTGTAAAGATTGTTACGGGGTCTAGGAAAGGAAAGTTTGTGAACACATGTCTATTTTCATTATTTGCAAAGTTTCGGATAATTTTCTTTGGAGCTATTCCCTTAACTACTTTATACACATGCATAAACATTTATTAAAAAAGAGTCTCTCTTTGAATGGAAGAATATCTAACTTTTTATAGTCATCACCTGTCAAGGAGTTAGATTTTAATTGCACCACTTTATAGCTCTCTTATGTAAACGATTGATTTTGTTTCAAATTTGTTTCACTAGAATTATCCATAACGTAGACGCATAATCAATGAGAGATAAAATATGTGCATGAAAAAATAATTTCCTTGACTGGAGATTCAGAAAATGTTTTATTTTTGATAATTGATAAATCCTTTTTGAAAGACGTTTTCCAAGGTCAGTAATATGGTCGTACCACGTTAATCATTATCAGTGATAGCCCCTAGTACTTTATGAGATGTTACCTCCTCAATCCTTTGGTCATTGACATATAGCGCTGTGAACGGGGACCTCATTTTCTGCCTTTTTTGCCGTGTAGTCACATACATACATTTCGTTTATTTGCATTCAGGGACATGTGTGTGTGTGTGTGTGTGTGTGTGTGTGTGTGTGTGTGTGTGTGTGTAAAAAGAGTGATTTCACTTGAACTAACCTGTTCAATTCCAGTGAAGCATACAAAAATAAACTAAAGACAAAAAATGCAGTGTGTCGTAATCTGCTAAGCAGGACACGTTTCAAACGGAACATTCCTAATTTTGTAGAGCTCTCACATCAGCCTCTGAGAATGAATGCTTGTGACGTTGATATAATCTACAGGCATTCATACAGGCACAGATTTGCCAAAGTGTTTTCTACCGTCAGTCTGAAATGTTGAAACGTATTTGGCTGTCTACTTGGCGAAGCTGGTACACAAATGCTCAGAACGGAGAGCCCTGGTGCAGGGAACTATCCTCAACTCGAACAAAGTTTGATTTTTTTGCCTGCCTTGCCTTACTAGTCATGATTGGTTGAGCAGCTTTGATTTGATTGGTTGAGCAGCTTTGATTTGATTGGGTGGGCTGCTTTGATTTGAAGATCAAGGTAGCTTGAATTATGCAAATACACAGACAGTGAAACTACTGGCAGTTCAGTTTTATTTCTTGAATAGTCTGGTTTTGTCCACTGCGTTGGGCCGCTTTGATTTGAAGATCAAGGTAGCTTGAATTATGCAAATACACAGACAGTGAAACTACTGGCAGTTCAGTTTTATTTCTTGAATAGTCTGGTTCTGTCCACTGCCTTTCGTTGTCGCTGATTTCCTTTCAACTTGCGTGATTGATTGAAAAGAAATGTTTCGATTATTTTTGTAACTTAATTTTGTTGTTGTTGTTGTTTTTTCGTTTTTATTGTTTTTCCCCTTTTTTCACATTTATCTCAATAGGTTTTTGTTCTCTCTTTTTTTCCTTAATTTTGTTTGAAGGATGGTTAACTTGTGCATGAATCAATTTCTTTAACAGGCTAATATTGGACAAGAGGAGGACTTTGAGGCAGTCAAAGCCAAGGCCTTGAAGTTTGGAGCCCATAAAAGTAAGTTGTATATATGCATATTCTCAGCTGTCATCCATTGTTGTTGTGTTTGATTACGATTCATTCACATTTGCTTTAGAAAGCACACACACACACGCACGCTCGCACTCACCCATGCACACACATGCACACTCACACATGCTCATACACACAAACACACTCACACACACACACACACACACACACACACACACACACACACACACACACAGAAGTAAGAATGACTTCTTGGTAAGTCAACTAGGCTTAGTACTGTACAGCTCTGCTGGGATGGCTTCTTTATCTTCATTAGTCACTTAGCAGGTCAGAATAGTATATTTTTTCCTGTCCTGCCCAGGGGATCAGTAAACAATTTTTTTTACCTGCATACATGCAAAACCAAACCCCCATCGATCCATGATATTCTAAATTCTGTAACTAATATATGACAGGGGGGGGGGGGAGACAAACAAACAGGAGAACACATCTGACACATTGTCTGCCAATTTGTCTGTGGGTGGATGAAGCTTGACAAGCATTGCACTCCATTCTGATTGGCCAAAGCCCTCAGATTCCACCTGTTTCGTGGCGATGTTGGTATCAGAAACAGCAACTGAAAAATGTGGTTTCATATAGCGAAATCTCCAGCTAGAGCGATTATCTTTCAATGTCGCACACCTATACATACACGCACATGCATATACACCCACATACAAAGATAAGCACACACATACACACATATATGTACAAAAGCATGTGCAAATATGTGCACGCAGGAGCATGCTCAGAGAAGCCCACAAATCACACGCACGCATGTACATGCACTTCTGCACACGCACGCACACACGTACGCACACATGCACACAATCTTGCACAAGTGTACACACACATGTGCTTTGCACACACATGCATATGCATACACACATACATTATACACACACACATGTGCTCGCACACGCACACACACACAGACCCATGCCCACACACCCAAACACACACGTGTACACTCACCACACACACATACAATGATGATAATGGCACAACCAATGTCAGGTAGGTACTCAAGGTCTGACCAGCGTGCTGGGCTAAATTGTAGGTCAGACATCTTCTAAGCCGTAGCCACGAGACCCCCTTCTTAAATTCTCTCCTCTTAGTCACGAAATCATTTATCCAGCATTAAATCATGCGCAGTGTGGTCTGAAAACTTAGCGGTTGTGGTGTAGGATACATGGGCTAGTCTGCATCTAGTGACACCTCCTCGATGAAGCTGAAACTGATTCAATGTCGGCCAATTGTGCTGAACGTCTACTTCTCCACAGCCTAGACAGTTGAAGAATACTGCTTTTTCCCAGAGGCCAGCTCACAGCATTCACCACATGTCTGACACCAGTGATTGCCTGCCCCTGGCAGCTGGGAAGCCATTACCATGTTACCATGCTTAGCATTATTTGTACACTGTTGGTGAGGCAGGATTACTTCTTTGAAAGTCTGTTAGGATTACTTCTTTGAAAGTCTGTTAGGATTACTTCTTTGAATGTCTGTTAGGATTACTTCTTTGAATGTCTGTTAGGATTACTTCTTTGAAAGTCTGTTAGGATTACTTCTTTGAAAGTCTGTTAGGATTACTTCTTTGAATGTCTGTTAGGATTACTTCTTTGAATGTCTGTTAGGATTACTTCTTTGAATGTCTGTTAGGATTACTTCTGTTGAAAGTCTGTTAGGTTAGGATTACTTCTTTGACAGTCTGTTAGGATTACTTCTTTGAAAGTCTGTTAGGATTACTTCTTTGAAAGTCTGTTAGGATTCCTTTGAAAGTCTGTTAGGATTACTTTGAAAGTCTGCTAGGATTACTTCTTTGAAAGTCTGTTAGGATTACTTCTTTGAAAGTCTGTTAGGATTACTTCTTTGAAAGTCTGTTAGGATTACTTCTTTGAATGTCTGTTAGGATTACTTCTTTGAAGTCTGTTAGGATTACTTCTTTGAAAGTCTGTTAGGATTACTTCTTTGAAAGTCAGTTTGAATTACTTTTTTTTTTTTTAATTGTTAGGATTACTTCTTTGACAGTCTGTTAGGATTACTTCTTTGACAGTCTGTTAGGATTACTTTGAAAGTCTGTTAGGATTACTTCTTTGAAAGTCTGTTAGGATTACTTCTTTGAAAGTCTGTTAGGATTACTTCTTTGACAGTCTGTTAGGATTACATCTCTGACAGTCTGTTAGGATTACTTTGAAAGTCTGTTAGGATTACTTCTTTGACAGTCTGTTAGGATTACTTTGAAAGTCTGTTAGGATTACTTTGACAGTCTGTTAGGATTACTTCTTTGAAAGTCCGTAAGGATTATGTCATTGAAAGTCAGTGAGGATTACTTCTTTGAAAGTTTCTTAGGGTTACTTCTTGGAAAGTTTGTTAAGATTACTTCTTTGAAAGTCAGTTTGAATTACTTTTTTTTTTTAATTGTTAGGATTACTTCTTTGAAAATCAGTTAGGATTTTTTTTTTTTTTTCAAGTCCGGTAGGGTTACTTCTTTGAAAGTCAGTTAGGATTACTTCTTTGAAGATCTGTCAGGGTTACTTCTTTGAAAGTCTTGCTTCTGATCCTGTTGTAATTACATTTTTACAAATCTGCGTGGATTATTACTTCATTTGAAAAATGTTCCCATGACTTTTACTATTTTGATGATCTATTTGGATCGCATCCTTATAGTGGGACTTTTTTTTTTCACTATGTCTGTCTGCACTAATTTTTTCGTGGCTCTGTTAGGATTATTTTTTCACGAATCTGATGGAATTACCCATTAACTAGCCTGTTCAGATTACGTTAACACAAGTTTAGGGGATTACATTTTCAACCTCTTATGTCTTCTTCAGGCGAGACAAACAACATTCAGGACAATGAAAACGTAGAACAAGTAGTTACTTATCTTCTCAAATTCAGTGCACGATGGGTGTTGAATGAGCATTGAATGGGTGCTGGGCATTTTCAGCTGTGAGTTGGAATTACTTTTCCACAGGTATGTGGGGACGACTTCTTCACAATTTTGGGGGAACTGTGTTGGGATTATTTTCTTCTCAAACGTGTTTCGATGACTTTTTTCACAGGTCTGTTGGATTCTTCACTAAACTGTTTAGATTACTTTTACAAATTTGTTTGGATCACTTTTTTTTTTACAGGTTTTGTTGGAATTTACAAGTCTGTTTGCATAGCTGTTTATAAGTCTGTTGGGATGAGTTTGTCACTGATGAACTGAGGTTGCCTCCTCTCAAGTCTGTTGAGTGCTTTCTTTATCCACTCTTCACTCTCCTCAACTGATTGTGGCACAGAGCTACCTCAGGTCTTTTTCTCTTGAAACCTTCACTGGACTGAGCTGCAAGATTGTTGAGAGATGATGCTTGTTTTAAGAGGAAAGAGTGTGTGTGTGCGTGTGTGTGTGTGTGCGTGTGCGCGCACGCCTGTGTGTGTGTGTGTGTGTGTGTGTGTGTGTGTGTGTTTATTAGCTTGCCGTCTGTGTTTGTCTGTCTGTCCATCAGTCTGCCTGTCTGTTTGTCTATTTTTCTCTCTCTCTCTCTCTCTGTCTGTGCCATGTATGTGTGACACATTCACACACACACACACACACACACACACACACACACACACACACACACATCTCAGTGACTTCTGGGCTGCAATGTAACTTGACAGCATGTTCTGAAATTAATGCGAGAAGTTGGAAAAAAAAAAAAACATATGACACCAAACTCACACTCTGCCACTCAGTAGACCCTCAAACATGCACACTGTGGTATTAGTACTTAATAGGTTTAAGTTACGTCTTTTCACAAAATTCTGTGATATGAAAGAAGATGAGAGAAAGAGAATGTGCGTGCGTGTGTGTGTGTGTGTGTGTGTGTGTGTGTGTGTGCGTGCGTGTTATATAGGCATAGGTGCCTCTCTCTCTCTCTGTCTCTCTCCTTCTCCCTCCCTCACACACACACACCACACACACACACACACACACACACACACACACACACACACACACACACACACACACACTCTCTTTCTCTCTCTCTCTCTCTCTCTCTCTCGCTCTCTCTTTCTCTCTCTTTCTCTCGCTCTCTCTGTCTCTCTTGCTCTCGCTCTCTTCCTCCCTCCCTCCCTCCCTCCCTTTCTCTCTCTCTCTCCCCCCCCCCCCCCCCCCAACAATAACGTCATTCTTCATCAATTGATGGCAGCCAAATAAGAAGACGATGGGAGGTGTCTATTGACTTAGCGCCCCCCCCCCCCCCCTTCTGCTGCATGCTTTGGCTCCAGATTGGCTGTTTATTTTGCATAGCACTGGGCATGGATCATCCTGCATACACACTTCCGCCAGTGATGTGTATTTCTTAGAGGGCTTCAATATTGGCAGCAGCACACTCTGGGTGCTTTTTTTATCATGCATAAGGGTGGTCCGAGAAAGCCATAAAATCAAAGATGTACAGGCTCTCCATCTCCTCAGTTTCATCCCCCCCCCCCACTTTTTGCCCCTTCACAATGTTCATAATGCACATGACAGTATGTCTGCTGTGTGTTGCTTGTTTGCAGAAAGTGTACAAGTGTTTGGGTGGGTGTTTTGGGGAGGGGCGTTTTCTGAGTGGGGATTGTAAAAGTGGAAGTGTGTTACGTTTTCTTTGATGTTATTTCCATTTTCTGTGTTTTCAAACTTTTTTTTGTGTTCAGTCTCTTGTTTGTTTGTTGGTTGGTCGTTTGTTCAGTTTTCATTTTGAAGATTTTTTTTTGTTGTTGTTCCCCTCTTGGGTGAGGGCTGGATGTAAAAAAAAGCATGAACTTGCTTATCTGTTACCCTCGATAATAAAGAATTTGTCTTGTCTTGTCTTGGGTCTTGTCTTGCCTTGCCTTGCCTTGCCTTGCCTTGCCTTGCCTTGTCTGTACAGACTTATTTATTTGTTCTTTATTTTTCCCTGACTCATCTTCCATGACACGTCAGTGGCATGATTCCCACACTGCTTGTTCCGGTTCCCCGTCCACTGCAACAGCCTGGCTTGTCCTGCTGTAGCTCAGGCACTGCAGTGCAAAGGGAGCAGTCAATGTCGTCACAGGGAAACCCACCAGAGGAGACATTGCACTGCTGCCGAGTCACTTCAGGGGTTTTCAGCAGTGCCTCCTCTCGACCAACATGTAGCAAGGACACCCCCCACAAAACCTCTTACTGATGACAGTAGTTATGTGGTGGTGGAGCCACTGTGAATGAATGTCCTCCATAGGGCGCCACCACATCCATCCAATGACAGCCCCCCCCCCACCCCCCATGAACTAGCCAGTACCAGTGACCTTGACAAACGCTCACTAAGGGCATAGATGTGAGAAAATCGAAACTGATATCACCATACAAGAAGGGCATGAAGGACCCCAGAATTTTAAACCATTTTCCTGCCTTGGCTTAAGGCTGTGTCAGGCCAGTTGACATAGGCTAGAACACCAAGGCTGCATCAAAATGTTGTGATGCTCTGCATAGTTATGCAGGGATTGTCTTCAGTTGTGACAAGCTCCTAGCATAACATTATCAGTTTCCAAAATGCCCCGAAGTCGGAGTGCGGCTGCCCACGTGGCGGGGGTAATCAAAAATGGTCACACACGTAATGCTCTCATCCCCAGCTGATGCATTTGTACCATAGTGTTCAAGTACTTCGGCTGTTTGGATGATCCCAGGAGTCTTTTAGCCAGGGTATGGACAACAACAACAACAACAACAACAACAACAACAATGACAACAAACCATTTTCATGCTCATCAGTGGGGACGAGGATGAGGATGTAGATGATGCTGCAGAGGGCAGAAAAATCCCACAAAGATATGGTCCTGACGGGGATCAAATCCACATCCTCCAAGGCAGGAATTGGCAGTACCTACCACTGTACCACGGCGCCTGATTCCTCCTCACTCTCTGCCTTCTTCCCCCCCCCCCCCCCTTACCTTCTCACCTCTTTCCTCTCCCCCCCTTCCTTCCATCTGTGTGCAGAAAGGTTCACAATATGTAAGGAAGGAATGCAAGGATGCAGTCTGAGATTGAAAGGGAAAAAAAAATAAGAGGGGGGGGGGGGGGGGGGGGGGGGAGTTGAACACTTGAGATTAAGAAGTAACAGACTGGGATGTATAAACGGGTGATAATTGGTAGCCATTCAGTACAGTCTGAGGTGAAAAGAGTAATATGAAATTTCATCTGATAAAGGTAAAAATGATGTCATATGGATGTAATAGATGGTAGTACATGAATCTCCCTTCACCTGTGTCCATGCATGCCGAAGAAACATACACACTTACTTGTGCACAAACACATACAGACACACATACACACATGCATGCACATCTATGCACACATGTGCACACACACACTGACATGCACACGCATGCATGCTCACATGCACGCACACAGGCATGCATGCATTCACACACTTAAGAACATGCGCCTGTGCATGTATGCATGCGTGTGTGCGCGCTGTCACATACACACTCACAAACCACACACACTCACACATAAAAAAACGTATGTGTGCACATACACGCACGCACACACGCACATGTGCGCACACAGACACACAGACAGACAGACAGACAGACACACACACACACACACACACACACACACACACACACACACACACACACACACACACACACACATGCACACACACACTCTCTCTCTCTACCTCTCTCTCTCTCTCTCTCTCTCTCTCTCTCTCCTCCCCCCCCCCCCCCCCCCCCCCCCCCTTTCTTTCACAGCTATCCTTTGCAAAAAATAAAATGCCTCCAAACTGCAGATCTGTAGCTTATTATTCCAGATTTTGAGTTTTGTCGATCACATGCTCCATCACAGCACTTGCTTTTTTCCCACTAAATGACCATTTTTTTTTTTTTTTTAAAGAT
>JADBJO010012055.1:2500-5000 GCA_016801955.1 Conus betulinus
CCACCTCTCCTCCTTCTGTTTACATTCGCGGTCTTGACAAGAGTACCAGAGCCTCTTAATTCTAATCTTTGTGAGAGAACACCCGAGGTCTTCCACGCCTAAGTACGGCCTGCCTGCCCACCCACCCTTTCCCTCTCTCCAGGCCTCTCCACTATTTGGTAACCCCTCCTCTCCCCACCCTGCAGTTTATCCCTGCCCTCTCCCGCCTCCTGTCCCTGCCCGTCTCTCTCTCTCTCTCTCTCTCTCTCTCTCTCTCTCTCTCTCTCCTCTCTCTCTCTCTCTCTCTCTCTCTCCTCAGTTTGGGGCTATGGTTTTGCAGGCAGCGGATAAAACGGTGCCAGACCTGTGGCAGGTTTTTAGAACTTGCAGCGTGCGTTGAGTTTGTCCCTTTACGGGGCTATTTCTGGTGTCCTCTTTAACAGCTAGCGCTTTTTACCGTTTAGGACCTTGTCCTTTGTGCCTTACAGTTTGTTGTAGCTGCTGCTGCTTTTGATGTTGTTGCCTTTGTTGTTGTTGTTGTTTCTTCTTCTTTCTTTTTCTTCTACTACTACTACTTACTACTACTACTACTCTACTACTACTACTACTACTACTACTGTTGTTTGTTGCTGCCGCAACTGTTTCTGTTGCTGCAGTTGGTACTACTATTACTTCTGCTAATACTCTCTCCTTCTCTCCTTCCATTATTCTTCCCGTTCACAATCGAAATGCAGCTATGAATTTGAACAGTATGTACAGAAACGTAATTGAATACTGAGCGAATGAAATTAATCAAAGAATAAATTGTTAAGCAAACAGACCTACTGGTCAGTTGATTTCATCTATCTATCGAATCAATTGATGAATTACTTGAATCGTTTATTTTTGCAAGTTGATCACAATAAAAAAAAAAGAAGTAAATTAAGATTAATATCTGATGACCAAATCGAGCCAATGAATGGATGGATACATGAATGGGGTGGATGAAAAAAATGGTTATGAAAGAGAGAGAGGGAGAGACGGAGAGAAAGAGAGAGGGAGAGAGAGAGGGAGAGAGAGAGACCTAGAGAGAGAGAGAGAGAGAGAGAGAGAGAGAGAAGAAAGAAAGAGATACAGACAGACAGAGAAACAGACAGAGAGACAGACAAAGAGACAGACTGACAGACAGTCAGACAGACAGATATGAAAGAAAGAAATACAGAAAAAACAACACAACAAGAAAAAAAACACAGTTGTAAACTGTTGGAGGGTTACCGTCAAATTTCCTTCGGAGGACAGGATGGTTTCTTGCAGTACCATCTGTATCCATGTTTCAGAGCATTATCTCCTCTTTGTCAAGCAGAGATTCGGAGGGAACCGCGAAGACGCAGTTCAGCTCCCTTCCCACCTTCCTCTTCCGCTCACCTTGGCTGCGCCTCCTCTTTTCTACAATCCCACTACAATCTTCACTATTTATAATTTCCCAACAGGGTTCAATAAAAAGGATTCCGCAGTCTTCCACGCGCTGTGACCATCGAACGCTTCTTTGGCTGGTCTTTTACTTGTATAGCCGCCTGTTCGGAGACTCTCTCGCTCGCTCTCTCCTCTCTCTCTCTCATCTCCTCTCGCTCTCCTCGAGAGAGATCTCTGCTCTCTCTCTCTCACTCTCTCTTCTCTCTCTCTCTCTCTTCTCTCTCACATCTTCTCTCTCAAGTCTCTCTGTCTCTACTCTTCTCTCTCTCCCTCTTCTCTTCCTTCGAAGGATCTCTCTCTCTCTCTCTCGCTTCCCTCTTCTCTCTCTCCTCTCTTCGCCTCTCTCTCTCTCTGTCTCTTCCTCTCTCAAGTCTCATTCTCTTCTCGGGTTCTCTCCTCTCTCTCGGGATCTTGCAGAGCTTACTCGTCTCTCTCCTCCCAACTCTCTCCCTCTCTCGCTCTCTCTTCTCTCCCCTCTCTCTCTCTCTCTCTCGCTCGTCTCTCTGGCCTGCGCGTTGTTGTGTGTGTGATCATACCATTTTTAGTGTGTATGCATGTTTTCCTTTTGTGATCAATCATCTCTGTTTTGACTCATCCTTTTTTGTATTGTTTAATAGCAGAACGTATTAGTAGAAGACCGTTCTGGAAAAGTTCTTTGAAAGTGACAGAGAGCCATTATAAAAAAAAAAAGCATCTTCGTGCTTATTGGAGTTACTTTTGGGAATAAAGATTTTCTGTCAGTCATGAAGTCACGACCATGATCAGTGCAGAGGCCAATCTATTAATCAACGTCAATCAGCATTCTTATCTCTCTCTATGTCTCTCTCTCTCTCTCCTCTCGTCCTCTCTCTCTTACCTCTCTCTCTCTCTCTCTCCCTCGGCTCTCTCAACTCTCTCTCTCTCTCTCTCTCCTCTCTCTCTCTCTCTGTCCTCTTTGTTTTCCTGTTCTTGTTGGTCGTACGTTTATGGCTATATGCAGGCTTTATTGTGCATCCCTCATCACCCTTAGTTAATCTGACCTTACTCGCCTAGTCTCTCTGGCCCTCCTCAGCTCCCTCCTCTCCCCTCT
>JADBJO010012055.1:10000-17500 GCA_016801955.1 Conus betulinus
GATGTTATTGCGGAAGAGAGTGGTCAGCTCTATCTTGCCTTCTGTTTATCTGTTGATGAGAGAGTGACTTCTGGTATCAGCGGTTTTTCTTATGCATGAGGACATGCGTGTTTGTGATTGTGTGGAAGGGTGGGGGGACGAGAGGGTGGAGGTGGGGCCTGATTCCGTGAGCGTGTGTATCTTCCGCACCCATTTCCTTCATCGTGTTCAGTCAGTCAAAGAGGAAGAAACATTGAAAACATGCTGAATTAAGTGTGTCTATTTGAGCCGGTACAAGTGGCATGGGAATAAGATGACTTGAGCGGATTGAAAGGATGAGAGATAAGAAATTGTGCAAAAAGACACCCCCCCCCCCCCCTCCAAAAAAAAAAAAAAAAAAAAAAAAAAAAATAGACGGAGAAAGCGAAGAAACGGATTTAAAGCTATTAAAGCTTGTGTGTGTGTGTGTGTGTGTGTGTGTGGTGTGTGTGTGTGTGTGTGTGTGTGTGTGTGTGTGTGTGTTTGTGTGTGTGTGTGTGTGTGTGTGTGCGTGCGTGCGTGTGTGTGTGTGTGTGTGTGTGTGTGTGTGTGTGTGTGTGTGTGTGTGTGCAAGCATGCACGTGTGCGTGTAGGTGCGTGCATGTGTGTCTGCGCGTGTGTACGTACGCTCTGTCTGTGAGTGCGCGCAGTCGCGCGTGTGTGTATGTTTTTCTTTTTTCTGTTTTTAGTTCTTTCTTTCCTTTTCCTATTTTCTGTTCCCCCACCCCCCCCCCCCCCCCCTTCCCCCCCCCCCCCCCACACACACACACACACACACACACAGTTTCTTCTTTTTTGTTGTATATATTTTTTGTCTTTCGTAGTTCCTTTCTTTCTTTCTTTATATATATATATATATATATTTTCTTCTCTTTCTCTTAATTTCCCCATTTGATATTTCTTACTGATGTGTCTTATTTCTCCATTTTTTTTTTTCTCCTTTCTTTCTTTATATTGTTTTCTCTCTCTTAGTTCCCCCCCCCCCCCCCCCCCCCTTGTTATACCTTACTTATGTGTCTTATTTCTCCATTTTTTTTTCTTTCTCTTTCTTTCTTTCTTTCAAACCTTTTTTTCCTGTTTTCATCTCTTTTCATCTTCTTTTACATCTGTTTGTGTGTGTGTGTGTGTGTGTGTGTGTGTGTGTGTGTGTGTGTGTGTGTGTGTGTTAAACAGCTATCGTTCTTTGCTCTGCTTACGGTCTTTACTTTTGCCCTCTCTCCGCCCTTCTTTGTTTCTGTTTATAATATCCTTTCAACCAGTGGCAGGCATCGCTCATTCACCAACCGAAGTAAAGTGCGTACTTTCAGTCACTGTCTCTGCTAAACAATTGATGCAACACTGAGTATACAAAAATATGCCGCTCATATAGATCGAAAATGCCGCGTTGACTGTCAACTGGAGTACCTCGGTAGCGAGAGTATTGGGTTACAAACGTTTCACGGTATTTGGTTTCATCCCGGATTTTTCATGATCTTCAAGGAATTGGACATGGGCCTCAGGTAGGTAAAGGTAAGGGGTTAACGAGGATGGGGCAGATGAAGGTGAAGGAAGAAGCGGGATGGAGTTGATTGGGGGTGGGGGGGGTGCGCGGGGGGGGGGGGGGGGGGGTGGACCGGAGGGGGGAGGGGATACGTAATTAGAAACAATCATGGAAGGTTGTGCTCTGGCAGACTGTCGTTATCTATAGCTGATTCATTGCGTTGCTACTCAGTTGGCAATGGGAGCTACATTCTCTTTGGTAAAAAAAAAAAAAAAATAATAATTCCGCAGACAATCATAAAATTCCGCCATCCTCAGAGGATGTACGATTAAGTGAAAATAGTCTGCAGAACTACACACACACACACACACACACACACACACACACACACACACACACACACATCTCTCTCTCTCTCTCTCTCTCTCTCTCTCTCTCTCTCTCATGACGTAAGACGTTAGTACTGTCATTTTCACTCGCATGCGATGGAACTAAAAAAAAAAAAAAAAAAAAGAAAAAAAAGAAAAAAAAGAAGACATTCTACCAACATTCTACCAACACCTTCCCCGCTCGCTGCGAAAACTGTACTAAGACGAAATGCCACACACTCGCCGAAAACTCGCAACAGTTTCTAGCCTCCCTGTTTCGTGAAACGCACTTCTGGTTTCCCTGATGGCGTTTAGAGTCCCCGTCACGGCATGCAGACAGAATCAGGGCGAGGCTCGTCTTGACCTCCTTCGTTTAAACTGCCGTCCTGGTTTTAAGTGGATACACGATAACAGAGTATCTATGGAATATTGAAGATTTATTTCCCGTCCTGTTGTACGACACTTGCTTCCGGGCGGAGCCTTAAACTCGGACTTTCTGTTTACATGGGCTCTGGTTGCCACCATTAAGACAGGATGCTTTGGGCACAAATCATCACGATAAGCTGGTAAGGCTTTACAGATCGTACACGAGAACTTTACAGTCTGGCACTTTAACGGGCAAGCCATGCTGTCGATGCTGTTACTGAAGAGTGGTCAGCTCTATCTTGCTTTCTGTTTATCTGTGGCTGACAGAGTGGCTTTTTTGGTATCAGTAGTTTTCTAAACACGAAGAGATGCTTGTGGGTAAGCGTGTGGAAGGGCGGGGAGGAAAGGGTGGAGGTGGAACCTGACTCCTCAAGCGTATTCACCGTTTACATCCCAGTGCCGTCATCATGTTCAGTTGGCCTAGGGGGAAGAAACATTGAAAACATGCTGAAGTGAGGGTGTATCTTGCAGCCGGTACGAGTAGCATGGGAATAAGATTACTTGAGCGGATTGAAAGGATGTGAGATTAAAAAAAAGAAAAAAAAATGATGAAAGAAGAGACAAATTAAAAAAGAAAAAGTAGATGGTGAAAGCGAAGAACGGATTTAAAGTGATTAGAGCATGTGTGTGTGTGTGTGTGTGTGTGTGTGTGTGTGTGTGTGTGTGTGTGTGTGTGTGTGTGTGTGTGTCCTCCGCGCGCGCGCGCTTTGTCTTTCTCTCTGTTTTTGTTCCTTCTTTCCTTTTCCTATTCTTGAACATTTTTTTTTGTTTCTCTTTTCTTTGTTTCTTTTCTGTTTTTTCCACAAGTTTTCTTTTTTCTTTCTTTCTTTCTTTCTTTTCTTTTCTTTCTTTCTTTCTTTCTTTCTTTCTTTCTTTCTTTCTTTCTGTCTGTCTTTCTTTCTTTCTTTCTTTCTGTTTTATCTATCTATCTATCTTTCAACTGCCATAGATTTTCCACTTGTTGTGTCTTACTCCTGTTTCTCATTTCTCTATTTTTTCCCCTTTCCTTTCCTTCCTTTAAAGTTTTTCTTCTGTTCTTCTATTCAGAAATCCTTCGTATCCTTTGTTGTGTCTCTTGTTCTTTGTTCCTCTTTCTTACTCTCTTTGCTTTCTGTCCCTCTTAGTTTCTGTTTATTACAGTATCCTTTTCAACCATTTGTTGGCAACGCTTATTATTCGCCAACAGAAGTAAAGTACACACTTGCAGTTACTGCCTCTGCCGAACCAGTGTTGCAACACTGAGTATTCAAAACATGCTGTTCATGTAGATTAAAAACGCTATGTTTACTATCAGCTGCAGAAGCTCTGTCACGAAGACATTACATGAAAGATTTAACTGTAGTCTGTTTCATTCCAGATTCAAATACTTTCTTTTGGACTTCAGGGAATTCAAATTGGCTCTTAGGCCAAGAAGAGGGGAGACAAGCATGAAGGAGAGGTGGAGGGGGAAGAGGGAAGGGATGGATAGATAGAAGGAAAAAACAGACCAACACAAGTATGTGGTCAGGAATTTCTTCATACACCGAGCTTTTTTTTTTTTTTTTTTTTTCGGACTGTCGTTATCAGCGGCTGATTCATCGTTTGGTACTCGGCTTGACAACCTGAGCTACATTCTGCAGGTAAAAAAAAAAAAAAACAGAAATCTGCAGGCGTCCACAGAATTTGTCCATCCTTAGAGTATGTGTGTGTAAGTGAAAATAAGTCTGTGGAACTATCGGTTCACACGCTGGCGCGCGCGCGCACGCGCCACACACACAGACACAGACAGACAGACAGACAGACACAGACACACACACACACACACAACACACACACACACACACACACACACACACACACACACACACACACACACACACACACACATGGAGAGCAGGGAGAGGTGAGGTAATCAGACGGCCATTACGCGGTCAATGCTTTTGATCACAAGACAGAAACATGCAGGAGGAGGATAGAGTCGGAAGTAGGGAGTCGGAAGCCTAGGGATGAGATAGGGGGAGGCCTAGGAAAGGGGTGGGATAGGGGGATCCATAGGCAGAGGGAGGGAGAGGGGGATCTCTCCCCTCTCTCTCTCTCTCTCTCTCTCTCTCTCGCTCGCTCGCTCCCGACCACTGCCCTCATCTTTTAAGTTGTCTGTGGTCATGGGATTCCTCCACCACTTTCATTTACCTCTGTCCATCCCTTCAGGTCAGCAATATAGTATTTGGCAGGAAAAAAACAGAGAGGAAGAGACGTAAGAATAGCGATGGTGATTGAAGGGTAATGGTGGGAGGGTGCATTGTCGGGGATTATGGGCACTTTTTCGGTACTAGTCATCGAAATAATTGTATATTTTTTCTCAGGACTGTCAAGTTGCTCAAGGATGGCTCAGAAGTAATTCGTCTCTAAGGCTTTTTGCACTTACACGTGCTTGTGTTCCAAGTGACAGAATTAGAAAGAGTTTCAACCATGAAATGAGGTATGGACAACAGATATTCTGACACCGGTTAAGTGCAATTTCACATATAGAGCTTTACTGGTCACACTTAACAACATGCAATAGAATTAGGCTGCTTTAGCTTTGGCTGGCTTTTCCACGCTTCATTTTATCATTAAGCGAGGGAGGGAATGTTTTGATGATAATTTGAATTGGAGTCCAGAGGGTACACAAAGACTTAGCTTTGAAGTGCAGATCTCTTCCCAGTTTCTGGTGACTGGTTCACCACTGCTTGTAGGCCGGCAGACTGGGTCTCTTGTCCACATGGCCATGTCGTGACTTGGAGTCTTGTTTCTGCACTGGCCCAGTTTTCATAGTACCCCAGGGTCTGGGGATATCACAGAACCTGGTTTGTAGGTGTGTGGCTCAGAGCCCGGCTTGATGAGTGCCCACACTCACCCTCTTACTGTCAGGATAAGTGTGAGATCTCACCCAGCAAAAGGGAAGACCAACATCAGTGTATCAGCCTCGATTTTCAGTCTCTGCTTTAGTTCTTCACTCAGGGTTTTGAGTGGGTTTTTTTGATAGGTGGCAGGAGACATTAAGAAATCTGTAAGCAGTTGAAGGGAAATAACTCTTCGATGTGGTCACATATTCAGGGGATGTAATTAGGCTCGGGGTACATTTAGTTCAAGTAGTACAAAGTATTCAGATAACTGACAGTATTCATAAACCATCTTAACAGATTTGGCCAAATACTAGCATAAAGTTACTCTGTCAAAATACGATATTCATTAATCATTTGAACAGATCTGAAAAAGTACTGGAAAAAAAAGTTATACAGTTAAAATTACACTATTCATTAGTCATCTGAATAGATTTTTACCAAGTGACGGCATGAAGATACACTGTTTAAAATATAAGGCATGCACACAAGCAATGCATCGGGTCAAGACATAGAAACTTAGCTTCAATTTACATTACTTCTGGGACGATCAGTTAAAACTTCACACAGGATCCCAAAACATGAGAAAGATGAGCATCCCGTTCTCTGGCATACACTGGCGTCACGTTTTACGCACCGAAACTGGACTGTGACCAGTCCTAACAGCCTATGATAGATCAGCGAAGTGGATAGGCTTGGTCTTCCCTTTTCGAGTGCTAGGCTAACCATCTTTGTCTCTGATGCATGTCTGATTGACAGACTGCCCACAGGTACAGGATCACCAAGAAAAGTCATTATGGGAAAAAGGAGATGCGGGGGCTGTTAATCTTCTGAAAAGTGTGTGTGTGTGTGTGTGTGTGTGTGTGTGTGTGTGTGTGTGTGTGTCTCTGTGTCTGCTGTGCGTGTGTCTCTCTCTCTCTCTCTCTCTCTCTCTCTCTCTCTCTCTCTCTCTCTCTCTCTGTGTCCAGAAGGAGACAGTCACCTCCCTACACGCGCAGTGTGTGACATCATGTAGTTTCGACAGGCGATGACAATCTCTGAGATGTTGGCAGTCTTTATGCCAACAAACAAAACTACGATGTCCACACTTGCAAAACAAGTGCCGGTACGTGCATCAATGACACTTCAAGCCAGTACATTTAATACAGGACGGGGTGACAGCGTCGCGGCAGTCTTGCATTGGAAACCAAACTGACAGGAAAAGGTAGACGGGGGTGTTGGCAGCTTCCTGTGTGGTGGGGAGGGAGGGTGGCCCAGTGTGTCTTCAGGCGGTTTACATCAGAAGCCTGCAACAATGAGATAAGAACGCGAAAGAAAGGAGTGGTGGCGACATCCGGGGCAGCAGTTACGTCACCATTTTCAGCGCGACAACGCTTCCAGCATTGCGTGTCTTATCACTGTGGCCGCACCAACAACGTCAGCCAGACAGACAGATGGGAAGGGGGAGGGGGGAGGGGGGTTGCAGGTGTGAAGCCTGATGCTGTAACATGACATAAACTGATAACGCTATGGGCTGTGTGTGTGTGTGTGTGTGTGTGTGTGTGTGTGTGTGAGAGAAGAAGAGAGAGAGAGAGAGTCGGAGACAAAGACAGAGAGACAGAGAGAAATAGAAGGGTAAGGAGTGAAAAGGTGGACAGTGATAAGGATGTATGAGAGGATTCTGCACCTGTCAATATTCTCTCTCTGTCTCTGTCTCTGTCTCTGTCTCTCTCTCTCTCTCTCTCTCTCTGTCTCTCTCTCTCTCTCTCTCTCTCTCTCAAGACAAACAAAGAAACAAACAAGAAGTTAAACCCTTTGGGAAAAAAATACGCAAAAAAAAGTTTGCCAACAAAGTTGACTGGCTGTCGACAAAAGGTGGCTGTTTCCTGTTCATTACCTGGCTGATCATACCTTGACACATTGTGACAAACTCGTAGGATTAGGGTTTTTCATGATAACATATCGGACCCCTCCACAGCTTTATTTTTCCGTCCCGTGCGAGACACTTAGTGACAGGGCAAATAAACAAGCCTTACACATTTCTGATCCAGCATTTTTTGTTGTTGTAGTCCAGCAGAGGCATGTATCAAACTTTTGTACTAGTTAACTAGGGAAAATTAAATACCCAGAAAGTGATGACGTTATTTTTGCACAAGTTTGTGTGTGTTGTCATTGTTCTAATATTGCCTGACCACTTGCGTTCAAGCTTTCATGCCGTGAAAATAAACCTAGTCGAGTTTGGTTTTTAAAAGAATTGTCAGGAATTCGCCTGTTCAGTCTTCTCAGGCGCGCAGATATATTACCTTTTTCATGACAACCACTAATTATCAAACCAACAGCCCAATCTGTAATGGCTGCTCAACAATGC
>JADBJO010012055.1:20000-25000 GCA_016801955.1 Conus betulinus
TTACGCCAAACATCTTCACAAGGCCCAGGTTTGTTTGTTTTTTTTTTTTTTAATATTTGAAATAAATGTTGCAGGGGGATCTTGAACCTACGTCAAGACTCAACTCAGTTCCAGAAGAACTCCGCAGCTTCAGCACAAAGTCTTCTCTGCCTGATCCAGTGGACAACAGAATCATCGCTTGAAGAAAAGTACGGACATCATGGGCACGTCAGTCCTGGAAGACGACATGGTGGCACTTCCGGTTTTCATTTCCGTTTATGTCATGTGGCACGCTGACTTTGTCGGTATCGTCAGTAAAAAACTGATGAAAAAAAAAAACTGATGGAATAATGTGAGAAAGCGTTCTGTTCCGTTGTTGTGGGAACATCTTTGAAGTACCGAGTCAAATATCGAAACCTGTGCTTTCTTCTGTGGCCAAGCTGAAAGAACTCTGGAACCATTTTCAGATCTCATAAAAAAAAAAACAAAAAACAGATGGAGCTCTGGAATACTGTGTTCAGTGACGATGGTGGTTTTGTTGCTATGTCTTATACGATGATCCGAAAACAGCGACAGCACAGTCAAAACACATGCTAACAACCATGAAGGAGGAGAATTGAAATTGCGTGGTTGCCAGGAAATGAATGAGTAGCACACAGAGAGACAGAGAGAGAGAGAGAGAGAGAGAGAGAGAGAGAGAGAGAGAGAGAGAGAGAGAGAGAGAGAGCTGAAACACTAACTAGTCCCAGTCCCACTCACTCTAAACTGTCCCACTCATCAACGTGAACACCCTTCACATCCCTCTTTAACCACCATGGAATACAACCACCACCACCACCACCACCACAACCACCACTACCACTACCCCAGCGATCATCTCGACAACAACCACAACAGTTCCACTTCCTCCTCCTCCTCACTCCTCCTCAGCAGACTCCAAAGCTCCTCGCTCCACATCCTCGCCTACAACAACAACAACAACAACAGCGACGCCAACGCCAACGCCCACACAGACCCTGGCGCCCCTTGCCAAGGTCTGGACTGCTACCCGGACGAGGTGTTCACGGCGGTGGAGATGGTGACGATCCTGCTGGCCGTGGGCGGCTTCCTGGGCAACGGGCTGACCGTCCTGGCCATCCTGACCTCTGGCCTCAGCGCCAACCTCAACGGCATCCTCATCGGGAACCTCAGCTTCGCCAGCGTCCTGTACTGCTCGCTGGTGCTGCCCGTGCAGTCTGTGGCCTACCACCATCGGCGCTGGGTCCTCCCTGGCGAGGGTGTGTGTCGGCGCGCCGCGGCCATCCGCGTGTGGCTGATCGGGGTCACCATGTGTCTGCTGTCAGCCATCGCTGTGTACAGGTGAGTTCGGGGATGGGGCGCGGAGGTGGCGAACGGAGGGTGGGGGCGGGTTGGGGGTGGGTAGGGGAGACACGTGGAAGAGAATTGTGGCGTGAGGAGGGGGAGGATGCAGGAAGGGAGGGAGGGAGGGAGGGAGGAGGGAAGCGAGGGTGGTTTCGGGCTTGTGTGTGTGTGTGTGTGTGTGTGTGTGTGTGTGTGTGTGTGTTTATAGGGATGAGGTGGCGCACGCGCGCGTTAGAGAGAGAGAGAGAGAGAGAGAGAGAGAGAGAGAGAGAGAGAGAGAGAGAGAGAGAGAGAGAGAGAACGTTGTGATGCGTTTATTGCGTAACAATGCTATGAATTTTTAGGCCGTGGTGGCGGTGTGTGTGTGTGTGTGTGTGTGTGTGTGTGTGTGTGTGTGTGTGTGTGTGAGCGCGCACGCGCACGCACATGCGAACGATGCACACGGGGCAGGGGAGGAGATCTGCTTCTTTCGCCAGTTGTTGTTACCTCTCGGTCAGTGTTATGTACGAAGTTACGTTTTTGATTTAATTGTATATAAGCAGTATTACCCGTAAACTACTGAGCCTATCTTAACACGTTTTCAGCAGAAGATGGCATGTAACTCGGAAAAATCTGATTCACATTGTGGAACAGCCCCGTGACGCGAGTCTAGATTACTTGGCGGATTCCAGACCTTTGTTTGAAATTATGTAATACCTTGTTTTATTAAAATCTTGTAAATCTACGCTACCGAAGCTTGGATGACGATGGAACGTGTTGCTTGGACAAAGCCATTACGATTTGTAGCTGATCAAACACAGCTAGGATTAAAAAAAAAAAAAGAAAAAGAAATTTCCACTGAAATCATTGTGAAGTTACATGGTGAAATAACTATCTCCCAAGTAATGTACTTTTTACGGAAGATTGGCATTTCTTATGACATAAACGTTGACACTTAATACCTTGCATGTTCGATTAGGAAAATTTTTTTTTTTTTTTTTTTTTCATGGGAAGTAACCTATTCAGTCAGCAGCACCAATGATTATCTGCCTAGGCGGAGTTTCCCCCCTTCACTTATGAAAGGGACATAACCATGATGCATTCGACTTTGGTGGTGGTGTGATATTCAGGATACTTTTCCATTTTGTATTTGTTCTGCAATTTTTTTTTAAAAACCACCGGTTACATAAACGCGATGCTTTCTAAGGTGTATTCAGTTGACAACTGTGTGAACCATCTTTATGTTCTTAAAGTAAACAACCTGATTTGTAAAATATCTATCTCCTGAACTGCTGAAGACTTTATGTTATTAGGATAAACAACCGCACTGTAAAATACCTGTCTCCTGAACTGCCGAAGACTTTGGGTTCAGTTGTGAATACGTTCACATTCACGGCTGTTATTTCTGAACTCTCTCTCTCTCTCTCTCTCTCTCTCTCTCTCTCTCTCTCTCTCTCTCTCTCTCTCTAACACTGTCAACTGCGCCCTCCCTGCCCCCTGGCATGAAGGCCAATTAAGCCATTGTCAAGAAAACTGTCAATTGTCTCTCTCTCTCTCTCTCTCTCTCTCTCTCTCTCTCTCTGTTCTCCCAGGTTCATCCACGTGGTGTACCCCCAGGCATACCGGCAGTGGTCGGAGCGGAGGGTGTTCTACCCTATCCTGGTCTTCTGCTGGACCTTCGCCCTGCTCTTCTGCCTGGGGCCCATGTGGGGCTGGGGCTCCTACCGCTTCGAGTCGCCCATCCTCCAGTGCACGTTCAACTCCCTGCACGCGGACAAGTCGCACAAGGTCACGGTAGTGACGATCGGCTACGTCATCCCCTGCGTCTTCATCTGCGTCTGCTACGCGAGGATCGGTTGTGTGGTGTGTCGGTGAGTTCATCTTTGATGTAAAGCGGTGAATGTTAGGTTAGAGCTCTACAGGGCTTCGTGGCCTTAGGCATGTACAGATGCCTGGCCTACTGGCTGTAATGGTTGTAGTAGAGATGCACCGTGTCCGGCGTGTCCGTTATGGGAATGGCAGCCCATTTCTTTCCTTCTGCCGCTTTAGCGTTCCCTGAAACCGAATCATGTGCCGATTGGCCTCTGGGAGGAGAGAGAGAGGGTTACTATCAGCAGTTAGAAACCTGCCCGCACGAGGGATTTGAACTCATAACCCTAAACCCGGTAGGCAAACGTTCCAGGAGATAATGACAGAGGTAGTTAACGTTGGAGCGATGATATGATGATGATGATGATGATGATGATGATGATGGCGATGACACGACTGCCACCACCACCTCCTCCACTACTACTACTACTACTACTACTACTACTACTATTACTACTGCTGCTACTACTACCACCACCACTACTACTACTACTACTACTACTACTACTACTACTACTACTACTACTACTACTACTACCACCACCACCAACAACAACAACAACGACAACAACAGCAACAACAACAACAACGACAACAATAATAATAATAATGATAACAATTATAATGATAATGATGGTGATGATGATAAAAAAGCAACAATAATAATGATATAACAATAGTAATGATAATGATGAGAAACATAACAACAACAACAATGATAAACATGCTAATAATGATGTCCCCCCTCCACCCCGCCCTCCCTCATCTCGTGTCTCTCTTCTCGTCACTGCCCGCAGATCCCGCGCCGCAGGGCGTTGAGAGGCAGCATCTCCGGCCGCAAGAACCGGCGGCGGGGCTCCCTGCGCCTGACGACGATGATGCTGCTGATCTTCCTGGGCTTCTTCCTGGGCACCACGCCCTACTTCCTCATCAACGTCCTGGACCCCCGGCACCGGCGTCCCCTGGCGCACATCTGGGCGCCCTGTGCCGCCTGGCTCCTCTACTGTCTCAACCCGGTCATCTACACGGTGATGGACAAGAACTTCCAGCTGGCCTACCGCCAGCTCATCACGTGCAAGGTCTGCACGGAGGGGGACTCCCTCAGACACGTCAGCAGCCTGCGGAGTCAGCAGTCCTCTATATGAAAGACGGGAGGAGGAGGAGGAGGAGGAGGAGAGGGGAGGAGGAAGAGGCAGGGAGTCAGGGCGGCGGCGTTCTTGTGTGGGCTTGTTGTTGTGTTGTTGTTGTTGTTGTTGGTTTGGGGGACCTCAGTGAGGCTGATTTCTGGTGTGCGAGAAGTGTTCGTTACCACAGTGTGAGCCAAAGCGGGGGATGTGGCGTGATGTTTTCGCCTGTATTACTGTCTGCTGAGACACTCAGTACGACGGTACCACGTCCATCGTGGATTGTATTTTGAACACCATCGCCACCACCACCACCACTACCACCACCACCACCACCATCACAATAATGATAATAATGATAATGATAATGATGACAATATTAGTAATGCTGCTAGTAATGCTGCTGCTGCTGCTGATGGTGATGATAATAGTAATGATAATGATTTTAATAACAATAACAATTAATGATGATGATGACAACGGTGATGATAATAATAATAATGATGAAGACGATGATGTCGACAATGACGACGACAATGATAATAACAATAATAATAATAGTAATAATAATTATAATGATAATAATAATATTGATAATAATAATAATTATGATAATAATGATAACAACGAAGATAATGATAATAATAATAACATGTGAAGCAGGAAATCGCGGTTTCCCCCATAATA
>JADBJO010012055.1:30000-60581 GCA_016801955.1 Conus betulinus
CATAGAATATCCCCGCCAGAAATATATTTGAGGTAGCGAAAAGTTTCTGGAAGATACGTTCTATCAAGGACTGTTCATTCAGGGAAGGGCAGTAACAGTTACTCTCTCCCAAGCAGAGGAGTTTCAGGCGCCTTGGGAAAAGTAAGCTTAGGTAATAATCTCTCTCTCTCTCTCTCTCTCTCTCTCTCTCTCTCTCTCTCTCTCTCTCTCTCTCTCTCACTCTCTCACACACACACACACACACACACACGTATACACACACGCACGCGCGCATGCACGCACGATCAGAGAGAGAGAGAGAGAGAGAGAGTTTGGAAGAAAAGTACGGATAAAAGTGTCTTATCACACACACACACACACACACACACACACACACACACACACACACACACACACGCGCACACACACACACACACACACACACACACACGCACATACAGGATATGCTTTCATACGATGAAACAATTACGACACCCCCCCCCCCCCTTTTTTTTTTTTGCGCTCCTCCCCCTCCCCCCCACCTCTCCCCTTCAGGGTCCCCATCCTCCCCACACTCCTTATTCCCTTCTCCGTATCTCTCTACCCACCGGATTTAAATAACGTCTCAAGCACTGAAAAACATTGGTGGTTGTTTCACATGCGGATCTCATTAAGTGCCATGCTTCTCTCCCGCCTCTATTCCCCCCACCCTTTTTTTTCTCCCTCTTCAGGCCCACCACTACCCATAACCACCACCACCACTGCCACCACCACCACTACCACTAACCACCCCTTTTTCTTCTCTTCAGACAGAAGCTGTAGGACTGCTAGACGCTGGTGTGAGTTGAAATGACCTGGTTTTGTTGTTGCTGTTGTTGTTTTTTTAATCGCTTTTTTTTCTTTTCGTTTTTTTTTTTTTTTTTTTTTTTTTTTTTTTGCGGTTTTCTGTTTTTTTTTTCCCCCCTCTGTTTTTTTTTTGTTGTGTTGTTCTTTTTCTTTATCTCCCCTCCCTTTCTTGTCTCTTTTTTTTTTTTTTTATTGTTGGCTATCTATCCTTTGTCTTTCTTTCTCATCGGGGTTTTCTTTTTCTTCTTTTTTCTTCTTCTCTTTTTTTTGTTTAATCTTCTTTTTTTTTTTCTTTCCTCTCCTGTGTTGGTTTTTTTTTTTCCTCCCCTAAGCTATCTTTCTTTCTTCTATTTTATTTCTTTTTAACTTTCTTTTTTTTTTGGTGTTTGGTTTTTTTTGTTTGTTTGTTTCTTTTCTTTACCTGTTTTTCTTTATCCCTGTTTTTTTACTTTTTTTTTTTTCTTTTTTCTTTCTCCTTTTTTTTTCCCGTTTTATGTCCCTTTGCTGCGGTCGGTCCTTTTTTTCTGTCTAGCCTTTTGTTCGGTTACCTGTCTAGATTATTGACTTCATTGTCTACACATCATTTTCTTTCTTTTTTTTTTTTTCTGATTTGTGGTCAGATTGTTGGGACTGAATGCTGACGCTTATATTTCTAAAGTGTCTGATGCGTTATAATGGGGTCGAATTGGGCACTAGAATGCATGAAATGATGAATGAATGAATGGATGGATGAATGAATGAATGAATGAATGATGAGAGTTACGTAACACAATAGAATGAGAGTTAAATGAGGGAGAAAGATGTTGACAGAGAGAGAGAGAGAGAGAGAGAGAGAGAGAGAGAGAGAGAGAGAGAGAGAGAGACAGACAGACAGACAGACAGACAGACAAGACAAACAGGATAAACAAACGAAACAATATCACAGATAAGTAACTATTTTGCCGATCATCAAACAAAAAGACGAAAGGGGAATAAATGAATGAATGAATTAAAAAAAAAACAAACTAACAGAAAGACAAGTGTACCCCTCCCCCTCCCCCACCCCCCACCCCCTTCACCGCCACCTTCTTGCTCCTGCTTAATCGAATGCTCTCAAAATCTCGCCCTGTATCCTGTCCTTTTGTGTCAAATCACCCTGACTCAAAGAGGTCAAAGTAAGTTCAGGGTCAGGCGGAGAGAGACAGGGCCTTGAGGATTCCCCCCCCCCCCTCCCCCCCCCCCCCCCCCCCCCCCCCCCGTCATCCTCCAACCAAAACTACGAGAGTTCCTTCTCCAGAGGTCACGACCAGAACGAACAATTATTTCTGACCCCCGACCAGTCAAGGACCAAAGGATATCATCATTCTGTGAGTTTGCTGAGAGGAGGTTTTATCGACGCTGTGGAGGACTAGCTGTGTCCACTTGTTCTGAGCTCAATAAAGGTCCGAAAGTATAAATAACGCTCTCTCTCTCCTCTCTCTCTCTCTCTCTCTCCTCTCTCTCTCTCTCTCTCTCTCTGTGAGTGTGTGTGTGTGTGTGTGGTGTGTGTGTGTGTTGTGTGTGTGTGTGTGTGTGTGTGCATGTGCGTGTATGTCAATGTGTGTGTGTGTGTTTGTGTGTGGTGTGTGTGTGTTTAAGACAGAGAGAGAGCGAGAGAGAGAGACGGACAGACAGACAGACAGACAGAGCGACAGACTGGATGTTTGTCGGCTGGGTGAAGAGACTAAGTGGGTCAGGAAAAAGGGGCGGAGAAGCACAAGACAGTCAGAAAAAGGACAGACATATAGACGCACGCACACAGACAAGGAGAGTATTTTCGGAGTGAGGTGGGNGTCCACAGCCACAGCCCGGTTGGCCCTGCCGCAACCCAGCACCGGCAATCCACAGGGAGCAGTCAATGTCAAGTCATCAAGAGGCAACCCCACCGGAGGAGACACACTGCACTGCTGCTGAGGTCACTTCGAGGTGTTCAGTGGCGCCTGTTCTGATCTAACATACGCAGGACACCACCTACTAAGCCCCCTACTGACGACAATAATTGCTTATCGCGGAGCCAGCGTGAGTGAGCTCTCCCTCCGGAGGGCGCCACCACCACGTCCGTCCAACGACAGCCCCCATGGACTCGCCGATACTGGTGACCCCGACGGAACCAAACCAAGGCCACAGACGTGGAGAGGACATCGAAATTGAGGTCACCATGAGAGCAGGCATGAAGGGCCACAGAATTTGAGACATTTTTTTTTTTTTTTAATGCTGATCGATGAGAATGAGGATGATTAAGATGATGCTACGGATTTCCATTTTGGTCTGAGACTACATGACAGGGCTGTACTCTACGCTTCCTTTCATAATATATCCCGGCGTCAACCAGGCCCGAGAGATACAGGACACCTGCAGTGTTGTCATGAAATTTGAGCAACACTCTCAGAAACGCATCCATTAAGTGGATGAAACTTGACTGTGTGGGTCCCAGTCTTCCCAACTAAGTCCGCAGCAAACTCAACTCTGGGTAGGAGCTGGTCAGGGGCAGAAAACACCCAGCTGCATTGTTCATGGATAGGCCACTTTAACATGCTGTGGTGTTCATGGACAGATCACCTCATACTACTGCATTGTTCACGGATAGGTCACCTCAGAATACTGCATTGTTCATTGATAGGTCACCTCAGAATATTGCGCTGTTTCATGGATAGGTCGCCTCAGAATACAGCACTGTTCATGGATAGGTCACCTCAACATACTGTGATGTTCATGGATAGGTCACCTCAGAATATTGCATTGTTCATGGATAGGTCACCGCAACATACTGAATTGTTCATGGAAAGGTCACCTAAGAATACAGCACTATTCATGGATAGGTCCCCTCTGAATACTTTTATTCATGGATAGGTCACCTCAGAACTCTCCATAGTTCATGGATAGGTCACCTCAGAATATTGCACTGTTCATGGATAGGTCACCTCAGAATATTGCACTGTTCATGGATAGGTCACCTCTGAATACTTTTTGTTCATGGATAGGTCACCTCTGAATACTTTTGGTTCATGGATAGGTCACCTCAGAACCCTCAATAGTTCATGGATAGGTCACCTCAGAATACTGCACTGTTCATGGATAGGGTAACCTTGTTCATGGATAGGGCCACTTCAAACATACTGTGGTGTTGTTATGTATGCAATGGGTGGTGTCTGCAGGTGTCTGACTGACTGACTCTCACACAGAAATTATGGATGCATGCACGACTTTTCCAATTCACATACACACACCCACTCACCCAGCAACAGAACACACTTTTTTTTTATTTATGCTGCCCAAGCCATCAGACAAACATATAATAAATGCAAGATCATCAATAGTCAGCACGCCAACTACAAGGCATACACACAGATCTATATATGTATATATTATTACTTCAAGCACGCCAAACAGGACCCATGACACAAAATACATTTATATATAATTCACTATCTACTATTGCTGCTGGTTCCAACGACGATGAAGGCGACGACGAAACGATGAAGAGGACAACGAGACGACGAAGATGAAGACGACAATGTCTACAGCGTCAAGTCTGACACAGACTTCACAGAGCTGTGGCTCAAAAAAATCACTAGCACACTCACGGCGTCTCTGGCGGCGACAATATGACAATCTCACATAGGAGCTGTGCTCACACACACAAAAACACACACAGAACTCCGTGATGGCCTAGCCCAACAGGTCACTGATTCGAAACTCGGGGAGCGGCGCTCTGGCTTGGCAGCAGCAGCATCTCCAGCCCAACTGGCTCAGCGGGTAGTCAGTCCCGGGCGCAGCGGCAGGTAGGGTAGTTGTCGGCACTCAGGCCGGCCTCTCAACACCGATGCAGGGTGGAGAACAAGGGGGTAGACACAGCTACGGCCCTGACCTTCAAACGTGGCAGCCAGTCCCCCTCAGTCCAGGGAACACTTCTACCTGGGGAAACTGATTAACTACCTTGATTATCATGGCTACTATTCATTACAATCACGACTACATTCATATTCATTAGCCACATTACATCCACAAGAACTTGGGACAAACATCAGAATATTCTTTCTTCAACACTACAACATTCCCTTTTCCAGAATCATAACACAACATCATTCCCTTTTCTGGAATCATAACACAACAACATTCCCTTTTTTCTGGAATTATAACACAACACAGGAAAGGGTTTCAATATAAACTTTCAGAATCTAGTTTTCCAAATTGGGGAAAAGATTCCCACTTAGACCCTCTTCAATAAACTATGAATACAATTCATTACACACAATTAATGATTACTTTTCATCAAACTAAAAACGTCTTTCGTCATGACAAATTGTTCATTTTCATTTCATATAATCACCACCACATTTTGGAAGGTTTCTTTTTTTCCCAAAGATTCATCTACTTTCAATATATTAAGGAAAGATTTCCACCACTCTTATTTACCAACACACAACTATTCAATATTCATATCAAGAGTGAATTAAATACTCATCCACATCAAAATCAAAACCAGTATCCATCAAGTCTCTGTCGCTCACTCTGGGAGCTTATTATCCATAGCATCAGAACTTTCGCTCTTCTCGCAAACCACATCAAACTTTTTTCCATCATGAGTTCATAACTAATTAAGTCACAGAATAAACAAAATCTTTTTCTGAAGACCACTTCCTTTAACACACACTTCATCTATTCATGTTTTTCTGAAAGCATTTCATTTTGCTACCCTATTCAGTCATAGGATAACAGAACACAGCAAATACCTTCCTTTTCTAAACAAATCCTTCACAAGTGTGCTGAGTAAGTTTCAGTCGCTCCTAAACGGGAATACGTTTCAGTTTACTAACAAATAAATATTGAATGATAAATACTGACTGCCACCAAACAGCTCAAGTCTTTTCTTTTCTTCGGCTTCTTGGTTAGTTTGCATTGCCGGAATCACTGCAGAGACTGCCTAACCGGTTCAGCTCACCCAGCTTTAACGGTGGTGCAGGTGAGTAGCAGTCAGATGAACTTTTCAATCGGCTTTCCGGACAACTACCTTCCAGTTAGCCCCGGTTGCATGAAAATTTGTAACTGGACAGGAAACGGTCTGTCACAGGTGTTCATGGATAGGTCACATCATACTACTGCACTGCTCATGGACAGGTCCCCTCAGAATACTGTGTTTGTTCATGGATAGTAACCTCAACATACTGCACTGTTCATGCTCAGAATACTGCAATGTTCGTCTCCTCCGAGCATGGTACAGTTCACCTCATAATAAAATTTTCTTAATTTAAACTTTAAAAATGTTCCAAATATTGAACAGCAATCTGAAACTGCGAATCTGCATAAAAATGACCAAAAAAAAAAGAAAAATAAGAAAAGTCATGCTTGACTGTTGCAGCAGACTGTGTCACCCACCTCAGCTTTCTGTATGGGCGACATACGGCAGCACAGCACCGCCACACAGTTCTTCGCACAGCCTCAACAACTCCGTCCGGCAGTCCTTTGTTGCAAGGCCAAGGTCAGGGACTGCCCGTCAACGACCAGAACATGCTCCCACCTCTTTTCTGCGTCACACTGCAGCATGGAAATTAACATAAGGAGATGTGCAGGCTGGAGATTTTAGACATTATAGAGGTATTGTACCCTTTTTTTTTTTCTCGAGTCCATAGCAACCTAACCCCAAATATGTTGTTAACTGTTTATCACAATTAGCAACATTGACCTGGCATGGGGACCAGAACAGCTCAGTGGTAGAGTGCCAGACTCGTAATCTTGGGGTTTGCAGGTTCGAATCTCTGCTGGGCTGTTTCGGTATAGGAGGATTTTTCCCTCAGAGTTAACATTGGTTTCTGACTCCATTTCCCATACAGTCCTTCGAATGAGATATATAAACTGAGGTTCTGTGTGTGAACACACACATAACCTCTTGCACACACGTAAAATCCCATCACCAACTTTCGTAAGAGAAGGCCAGTTTGACCGTTGGTATGGATGACATGTTACACATAGCATGCACCCTTCCCCGAAGTTGGAGTATGGCTGCCTTAACCCTCTGCCTACAGCATGACTTTGTGCTATATGACTATGTGAATACCATGCCAAGAGAGGTAACTCCGCAACACATACAGACTTGCCATAAAGAAACCTCAATAAAAAAAATTGTTTTTAACTTATCCACTCTACAAAAGTAATGACAAAATTCAAAGACATCACTCCATCCAAAACAATCATTATTTCCCACATATAGATAACTGATAACACGGAAAAAAAAAAAAAGAAACGAACTGACTTACTCTACTTGGGTGTTTCTCGGTGCTAAACAATTTTCCCTAAATTCAGTGTACCCACAGAATGTCATGGATTAGGAGCACAGAGTGATTTTCCAAGTCTAAACAAAGTACTGAATCCTTCAGGTACAAAATAAAGTCATTCTGTATCGTATGCACACTAAATAATCAACTTTTGTTGTGAAGAAAAAAGAGACCAACAACCCACACTTCAACAAAATTGTTAAACTGAAGGCATCACATACAAGAAGATTTGTCTTCTAACTAATGAGGAGAAAACGGACCTCCCGGCTGGGAGGTCGTGGGCTCGAATCCCATCAGAGTCATGTGGGTTTTTTCTGCCCCGACAGCTCCTACCCAGAGTTGAGTTTGCTGCGGACTCAGTTGGGAAAGACTGGGACCACACAGTCGAGTTTCATCCACTTAATGGATGCGTTTCTGAGAGTGTTTGCTCAAATTTCCTGACCAACACTGCAGGTGCCTGTATCTCTCGGGCCTGGTTGACGCCGGGATATATTATGAAAGGAAGCGTAGAGTACAGCCCTGTCATGTAGTCTCAGACCAAAATGGAAATCCGTACAATCATCTTAATCATCCTCATTCTCATCGATCAGCATAAAAAAATGTCTCAAATTCTGTGGCCCTTCATGCCCTGCTCTCATGGTGACCTCAGTTTCGATGTCCTCGTCCATGTCTGTGGCCTTGGTTTGGTTCCGTCGGGGTCACCCTGGCCTCTTGACAACTTGACACTGACTGCTCCCTGTAGATTGCTAGTGCCGGGGCTGCGGCGGGCCCGACTGGGTTGTGACTGTGGACGGTTTGTCCGGATGAGTGGCGTGGGTGCAACTGCCTCTGAGGTGGCGCAGAGGTTGGGACAAGCAAAAACGAGGTTAAAGGTGATGCTCCTACAGGCAAATCGTGGGACACACCCACTGACTGACCCGGTTTCCTTGCTATCAAACAAGGGAAACTTTTGGGGGGCTTCTCTTCTTGTAGCCAACCACTCTAGTCAACAATTAAAGAATCTCTAGCAAGTTTTTGTTTTTTTGAATTTTCTTTTTCGGGGGGGCTGGACCCAGCAGCAATGGGCTATTTGATGTCGTCATTTACCATCGCCCGAATCATTATTGATTACGGCCTCAAATCATCAGCAGTCGATCTTTATTTATAACTAGGTCAAGATCGACATCCGAATTGTCTCGTTTCAAATCTTCTTTAAGAGTGTAGCCCGCAAATACACTCTCTTCATCATATCACTTTAGAAAATGAATTTTGCAAGTTGCATGGTTTTTGATCTATTTTCCCAGAGAAAATCTTCGCAAAAAACAAAAAAATCCGAATTTGAAAATTCACAGCAGCAAAACTACTCCATCAAAACTCATGCAACAAAAACCAAAATGGCGTCCAGAAACAGAAGTACGGAGAGACTCTTCTGTTGCAATTGCATTCTGGGATATACAATGGTGAAGCAAAAGTCGCTGACCGACTATTCAGCGGTTGATCTTCTTGGTCGATCTGGCATTCAGAAAGAGGAAATCTTACGGTTGATCTCGGTCGATCTGGTAGGCATTGGGTTAATGGCGGGATAAAAAACGGTCATACCACAAAACTCCCACTCCCTATACTATATCAGCCTGTGTAACCAGAAGAAGAAGAAGAAGATGTGGCACAGGTAGGTGGCACTGTTCAGTGGTCCTCGAGCAGCAGGGCTGAAGAGTTAACACACGTGACACAGAGACTTAGAGAGACAGAGGTAAGGCTTACACTGACACAGACACAGTGGTGCATTTAACACAAACACACAGACACCCAGGTGACACAGCCATATACACTTAACTCCCACGACTTCAGCACACAGACTTACATTCTGCAATGCGCCACCAGCTTGTCGTAACAGTCCTGAGACCCTGTCATGCTGGTGAGGTGCAGCTTGGCCATTCCAACCTGGAAGTGGCCGTTGGAATAACTGACGTTGATGGCCGTCTCTTCTTTGTCACCTGTCAGGACCCATACCTGGACAAAAAAGAATAAAAAAGAGAGAGTGAGAGAGAGAGAGGAGAGAGACAGAGACAGAGGAGGTCAAATTAGGTTTATTCCAATCTGTCTTTCATCCTATAAAGACAGGAGTAACCAATGGTCTTGTTCACGAGACAGAATTTTGATGGTTCCCATTAGCCGTCAGTGAACGGTGTAACAGCTGTCTTTCAATGCCCTGTTCTTATTTTCCCCTAGTCTCATCCACTTTTTTCTCATAGTTACCTGCCCAAACAAATGCCTGATCACTACTTGGCATGGAACACCACCATATCATCATGATTCTACAAAAAAAAAAAAAAAAAAAAAAAAAAGAGGAAGAAGAAAAACTGTGACAGTTGTAAGAGCTAATTACGTCTTTAAAGCAGCTCAAGCCTAATGGGTGGGTCGCCCTTAGTGAGTTCATTTCATTTCATTGTGCCTTATTCAATAATATTCAGCATGGCAGACAACTGCGTATGGCCCTTCTTTGCCGCTGATGTTGAGTTCTAGGCTTGGTGAACTGTGCAATACATTCTCATGAAGGACCCAATGTCTCCCTGTTCAGGGCAGCATGCTTCCCACCGTCCTTTTTTTCCATTTCTGGCATCAATTTGTCTGGATAGGGTGAGTATGAGAAAAGGAATCTTACAACTAAAAGTAGTTTTAGAATGGACTTACCTGTCCAAACACCAGGAAATCCTCCTGTCTCCACGCTTGGCTGGCAAAGGTGCAAAAAGGTTTTGAATTTGGCAGAGACTTTACGTAACTAAAGGGCAATCATTTCTTCCGCCTGACCTATTATGCTTCATATTTCTATTTGAGGATCCTGATATCATGGTGATGTTCCACACCAAGAGCGGATAAGACATATATTTGGACAGGTTAGTATAATCATAAAACTACTTCTGTTCTCCCTCCTATCTTTATCATAATGACAAATAATTCTTTGTCAGCACTCTTTTCTCTCCACACTCTCTCTTTTGTTCTACACAGCCCCTTTCCCATTGTGATTTTTTACTTACAAGTGTAACAAAATGAGCCCATGAATAACACAGTTTTTTTGTCGTCCCATGTGTGTGCGTAGGGGTGGGGGTGGGGTGGGGGGATGAGGCGTGGATGTGATAAACTTAAGCATTTACATTTTCTTGTCAATTGTTAAGTTCTGACTGTGTGGTATTTCTTCATCACACGAGTGTTAAACATGCAAACTGCCTTTCCTTCTTTTAATTGCAATTTCTTTCTTTCTTTCTCCTGTTTCCTGTGTGTGTGTGTTGTGTGTGTGTGTGTGTGTGTGTGTGTGTGTGTGTGAGTGTGTGTGTGTGTGGTGTGCGTGCGCGCACATGTATATGTATGTGTGCATGTGTGTGCACGTGTGTGTGTGTGTGTGTGTGTAGACACATGAAGGATGGGTGGTGTGGTGAAATTTGTTTCCATGCACCCCTATAGTAACGATGCACTGAATTTGGACTCTTCCCCTCATTTGGAGCTGACTTTGTCTCCAACATCTTTACACCCTTTTCACCGCCAAACCTTCTGTTTAGCATAAATGCCCATTGCCAGCCCTTTTTTTTTTTTTTCAGAAAATCTCTTATTTCATACCAGCATGTGTGAAATGCGGATATCTCTGGAACTAACCAACCAATTTCTCATGCTGTTTTTTGGGAAATGGAGGAAATAAACTATACTTTTGTTAAATCATAGAATCTTAGTACTGGTTGGACTACACAATTTCAAATTTTTTGCTAATTTCAAGTGCAAAAAAAATGCAAATTAAAAAATTGAATGCTATCTTTATCCCCAACATAAAAAAGATGAAAGCGTGCCATCAAACCCTGAAAAAAGAAGGAAAAATACTCCTCTCACAAAAGGAAGACCAGAAAGTATGTAATATCCAACAAGAAAAGAAAAAACAGCTATAATCAACATACCACAATAGCAGAAGAAGAGCTGGACGAAGTCCCCAGGCTGAACATCATCCTTGTTCACCAGCACTCCTGAAACAACATTCAGAGGATAATCAGTGATATGGCTAATGAGGTGATGCTGAAACGAAAACACACACACACACACACACACACACACACACACACACACACACACACATCCCTTTCACTCTCACTGTTGAAAGCAATATTTTTTTTTTATGAAAACGAAGTCATTCACTTGCCTGTTTGGTCTCTTGAACCTGGGAAGCAATGCTGCTAGGGCGTACGAGTCCAGCTCAAACTCAAACTCATCTCTGCAGCAGACCTCTGACATGTGTCTGTCAGTCACACCCCCTTCAACCTGGATTCGTGGCAAGCCAGCTGCGCTTGCAGTTCATTAACTCGTAGCTGTTAGTTGCCCCCTATAATGTCGCTCTCACTCACATGGGCTTTCAATTCAGTCACAGCAAGTTGGCCCAGAGCCAGCAACAGTAAGCTCGTTCAGGGGCTTCTCTGTGTGTGTGTGTGTGTGTGTGTGTGAGACGCACTGCCTGACCCCTCCACCTGGCAGGTGTCCAACAATCAGCCTCTGTGGTAATTCTGTCAAGCTCCTCCCTTTCACATATGTTTCCAAGTCACAATCTGGGTGTTCTTTATCTGAATCAGTATCAACTGACCGTCTATTCAATATTTCCAGCACCTACTTTGTGGCAAATGTGTGACCGTTTATTCAATATTACCAGCACCTAATCTGTGGTTAATGTGCGGCAAAGCCGAGTACCTGAAGTACTTGGTTGTGACGTCATAGTGAATGGTAAAACAATCATTATAAATTGATAAAAAAAAAACAACCCCCCCCCCCCAAAAAAAAAACACTTAACTGAACAGCGCTCTGACGAAGCAAATGGCTGTGAGCACAGGTCAGGGAATCAACCACTGTGGAGGTTACTTTCTGGCTTTCTGTCTCAGATTGGAGAGTGAGAGTATAGGTGTGTTGGTAACCCTAGTTGGTCACATTTCATAGTCCCCGCGACATCGGCAGTGAGCCACGTGGTCGCAAAATTGCGAAGTCTGCAGTGTATGGGTTAAATGGCCTTGTTATTTCACTGTTCATCCCTATTCCCCATACTCAGGCACACCTACAGAGGAGACCCTGTGTCTTAATGGCACCACACCCACACTGTTCATCCTTATTCCCCCACACAAGGCACACCTCTCAGAGAAGACCCTGCCTCTTAATGGCACCACACCCACACTATTCATCCTTATTCCCCCATATACATGCCCACCTCTCAGAGAAGACCCTGCCTCTTAACAGCATTACCGATTCACTGTTAGTGACCACTACTGACTGACCTCCCTTTCCCTACATTCCCCCTCTTTAGGGGCCTCATGTCTTTACTAACGTAGTGCACAAACTGGTCTGAGGTCAGAGGTCGTGCGCAGTGATCATCATCTGGTGAAGCTGAAAACTGATATCTGTTCAGCCTGGTTGGGTGAAGACAGAGAGAAAGCAAGAGCCAAGAAAAGAGAGAGAGAGAGAGAGGGGGGGGGGGGGGGGAGACAGAGAGAGAGAGAGAGAGAGAGACAGTAAGAGCCACAGAGACAGACAGCAAGATTCAAAGAGACAGCGAGAGAGACACTTCAGAATCGTTTTATTGACAATGACAAAATATGGTCTTTATGTCAAGGGGGCTATCATTAATGCAGCGTCAAGAATTTATGAAACAAAAATGTGTAATACATTACAACATGATTCCCGGTATTGATCTATCTTGGCATAATAAAGTCAACGACAAACTAAAATCACCAAACGTGGGACTAAATGGCCAGCTATGACATACAGAGAACCAAAGCACTGACTCACAGGGAAACAGCAACAGACATTTTTTTCTCTCTGGTATCATAACATTCAGCAACATATTTAGCAAACAGATGAAGAATATTTCCATCATCAGAAGATAATAGTTCAATCAAAGTAAATGGTCTTTAATTTGATGCCAGAGAGAGAGAGAGAGAGAGAGAGAGAGACAGACAGACAGTCAGACTGACACAGTCAAGCAGAGAAAGAGAGACAGACAGGACAGACAGACAGACAATACCCAACCCTGACCTTGATGCCAGCCTGGCGGAGAGCGATGAGGGTCTCTGGCACCTTGTCCTGCAGTTTATCCTCCACAGCCGTCACTCCCAGCAGCCTCAGATCCTGCTCCACCTGGCTGTAGGCCTCCTCCACCTGCACCACACACACACCACTAGGATGACACTAGGATGACAATGAGGCTTCCTCCATTGGACCATATACACACCACCAGAATGACAATGAGGCTTCCTCCACCTGCACCACACATACACCACCAGGATGAAAATGAGGCTTCCTCCACCCTCTATCACACACACACGCCACCAGGATGACAATGAGGCCTCCTCCATCTGCACCACACACACACCACCAGGATGACAATGAGGAGGGAGGCTTCCTCCACCATAAAGCACACCCCCCCCCCCAGGATGACAATGACAATGAGGATGCTTCCTCCACCTCTACCACACACACACCAACTGGATGACAATGAGGCTTCCCCCACCTGCACCACCAACATACCACCAGGATGACAATAAGGCTTCCTCCATCTCCACCACACACACCACCAGTATGACAACGAGGAGGAGGCGTCATCCACATGTACCACACATATGCCATTAGGATGACAATGAAGAGGCCTCCACCTGCTGCACATACACCACCAGGATGACAATAAGGCTTCCTCTATCTGCTCCACACACACACCACCAGGGCAAGGAGAAGGCTTCTTCTACCTGTACCACACATACACCATTAGGATGACAAGGCTTCCTCCACCTGTACCACACACATACACCATTAGGACGACAATGAGGCTTCCTCCACCTGCACCACACATACCACCAGGATGACAATGAGGCTTCCTCCACCTGTACCACACACACCACCAGGATGACAATGAGGCTTCCTCCACCTGTACCACACACACCACCAGGATGACAATGAGGCATCCTCCACCTGTACCACACACACACCACCAGGATGACAATGAGGCTTCCTCCACTTGTACCACACACACCACCAGGATGACAATGAGGTTTCCTCCACCTGTACCACACACACACCACCAGGATGACAATGAGGCTTCCTCCACCTGTACCACACACACACCACCAGGATGACAATGAGGCTTCCTCCACCTGTGCCACACACACACCACCAGAATGACAATGAGGTTTCCTCCACCTGTACCACCACACACACACACCACCAGGATGACAATGAAGAGGAGGCTTCCTCCACCTGTACCACACACACACCACCAGAATGACAATGTGGAGGCTTCCTTCACCTGTACCACACACACACCACCAGGATGACAATGAGCTTCCTCCACCTGTACCACACACACACCACCAGGATGACAATGAGGCTTCTCCTCCACCTGCATCACACATACACCACCAGGATGACGATGAGAGGCTTATCCACCTGCACCACACACATTACCAGGATGACAATGACTCCTCCACCTGCAACGCACACACCATCAGGATAACAATGAGGTTTTCCTCCACCTGCACCACACACATACCACCAGGATGACAGTGAGTCTTCCTCCACCTGTACCACACTATACCACCAGGATGACAATGAAGAGGCTTCCTCCACCTGTACTACACACATACCACTAGGATGACATTGTGGCTTCATCCACTGTACCATACACACACCACCAGGATGACAATGAGTCTTCCTCCACCTGTACCAAACACATACCACCAGAATGACAATGAAGAGGTTTCCTCCACCTGCACCACACACACACCACTGGGATGACAATGAGGCTTCCTCCACCTGTACCACACACACACCACTAGGATGACAATGAGGCTTCCTCCACCTGTACCATACACACACCACCAGGATGACAATGGGGCTTCCTCCACCTGTACCACACACAGACCACTAGGATGACAATGAGACCTCCTCCACCTTTACCACACACACACCACCAAGATGACAATGAGGAGAAGGCTTCCACCACCTGTAGTGTACCACACACACACACAAGGATGACAATGAGAGGACACTTCCTCCACCTGTAGTGTACCACACACACACACCACTGGGATAACAATGAGGAGGCTTCCTCCACCTGCACCACACACTGGTTATATGATAGTGTGACTCTCTCTTCACCTGAATTATGCCTCCAATTCTGACAACACGCCTAAACACACAAACACACTGTCTCCGTGTTTCCTTCTTCGTCCGAACCTTACCTTTCCATTCGGAAAACACACCTAGCGCGCACACACACACACACACTTACACATACTTTGTATTCAAAAACATAGTTAACACCCCCTACACACACCATGATCCTCTCTCTCACTCTGAATCATACATTTATATTTTCCACTCACACAATGTATCTAACACATGCACACATACACACTCTCTGTCTCTGTATCCCTCTCTCTCATCCTGAATTACACTTCGCATTCCAGCAAGTAACACATGCAAACACACAATGTACGCATGCGCTCATTGGCACTTACAAACTCACATCTTTTCTTTTACGTTCAGACAACACACCTAAAACACTTGCATACCAAAGCATATACACCCATACAAAAGGTGTGTCTACTTTGCATTGCAGCAAATAACACATGCAAACACACAATGCACGCATGCGCTCATTAGCACTTACAAACTCGCACCTTCTCTTTAACATTCAGACAATGCACCTAAACACTCACACCAAGCATATCCATATATATAAAAGGGGTGTCCTCTTTACCTTATTCTCTCTGTCGTGAAGTGACATCTTGGCTTCCGTGAGCAGCGCGCATTCACTTTCTCGTATTCATCAGGTGTGAACTTTTTGTGAGCAATAGCAGCGTCCGTAACCCCGACTGAAACAGCAATGGATGAAAAATATGAGAGCAAACGCTGGTTACCAATACTGGCATTTCCACATTGATGATGCAGAGAAAGGAGAAAGACCAGACAAAAAGAGAGATGGAGAACAAGAAGCAGAAAAAGGAGGAGAAGAAGAAAAAAAAAAGAAGAACAAGATGAGGGGAGGGGAGGGGGGGGAGTTGAGGAAGAAGATGTAGGTAAGGCAATGGTGCCTAGCTGTCTGCAAAGAGTCATATCAGGGTTTGACCATGTTGAAGTTGTCATACACATCTGATGAAAAATGGTACTCTCCCTCAGAAACCCAAAGATCACATCAGGTGGGACATCTCTGAACAAGGTTTTCATGGGGTCTGCAGTAAAAATGTTTGTCTCAAATCATGCAAATCCCAACAATCTAAAAGAACATGTTTTACCGTGAGTAATACATGACATGGAATGCACCAGAGAGCTTCTTCACCTTTTAAGAAATAAGAATGGGTCTGTTTGCAAATGGCACAAGACTTTCTTCTTAATGGCCGCCTCCGGAACTTGGTAAAAACTCTTTCAGGTTTGGATGGATTTTAAAGAATGAAGAAGAAGGAAAAGAAATGAAGAAGATGGAGAATTAAAAAAAAAGACTAATAAGGAAGCTGCTGCTTGCTTGCCATGGCTAACTGGTCGATGTGACTCTTGGCCGCTGGAATACTGCCTGCCTCTTGGGAGGAGATCTTGCCAAATACGGCCATTTCCGCCCCTTTGCACAGCAAGTATATCTCATCTGCAAAAGGCCAAGTGAAAGAGGGGTGAGCATCACACAGACATGAGACCTCACAAAGCTGAAAAAGCCATGCACACACACACACACACACACACACACACACACACACTTCTGGGAGTCCCAAGGGTGGATGTGACACCAAAATCAAAGTGGAATGAAATATGAGACTGGAATGTAAAGTTGTTACAATCATGTGATAAGACTGACATCCCGCGATGATCGTAATCTCTCTCAACTGATCTATCTGTTTATCCATTATCTGTTTATCAAGCAGAACAAAGAGACTGGCTGCACATTCCAGTGACAGAATCATGAAGTGTGCGTGGTGTGCGTGTGTGTATGTAACCTCAAAACAAAGTCAAATAAAACAGTGACATACATGCCAGACTGACCGTTTTTTCTTTTTTGCTTATTCATCTATTTATCTATTCATTAATTCATTTTTTTCTTTTGTACCATCTTTAAGTGCACATGGTCAGTCAGGGACAAAAATGTCAGTAAAAGCATAGAGGACACAGAACGACACAAGAGGGAAAGAACAAGAAGAGAAGGAATGGGCGAAGACAGCAAAAATGGGAGAAGAAGAAAAAGAGAGTAAAAGGAGAAATGGTGGAGAGAAGGAAGACATGAGGAGGAACAGGAAGGTAAGGATACAAGAAGAACAGGAGAAAGAAGAGGATGATGAGGAGTCAGGAGCAGATTGGAGAAAAGGAGAGAAGGAAGACATGAGGAGGAACAGGAAGGTAAGGATACAAGAAGAACAGGAGAAAGAAGAGGATGATGAGGAGACAGAAGACTGGAGAAAAGGAGAGAAGACATGAGGAGGAACAGGAAGGTGAGGATACAAGAACAGAAGGAGAAAGAAGAGGATGATGAGACAGGAGGAGATTGGAGAAAGGAGAGAAGGAAGACATGAGGAGGAACAGGAAGGTAAGGATACAAGAAGAACAAGAGGAGAAAGAAGAGGATGATGAGGAGACAGGAGCAGATTGGAGAAAAGAGAGAAGGAAGAACATGAGGAGGAACAGGAAGGTAAGGATACAAGAAGAACAAGAGAGAAAGAAGAGGATGATGAGGAGACAGAAGACTGGAGAAAAGGAGAGGAGGAAGACATGAGAAGGAACAGGAAGGTGAGGTTACAAGAACAGAAGGAGAAAGAAGAGGATGAGGAGGAGACAGAAGACAGAAGAAAGGAGAGAGGAAGACATGAGGAGGAACAGGAAGGTGAGGATACAAGAACAGAAGAAAGAAAAGGATGATGAGGAGACAGGAGCAGATTGGAGAAAAGGAGAGAAGGAAGACATGAGGAGGAAACAGGAAGGTAAGGATACAAGAAGAAAAGAAAGAAAAAGAAGAGGATGATGTGAAGGAGACAAGAGAAGGAGAGTGGAGAACAGGAGAGGAGGAAGACATGAGGAGGAACAGGAAGGTAAGAGGATACAAGAACAGAAGAAAGAAGAGGATGATGAGGAGACAGGAGGAGACTGGAGAAAGGAGAGAAGGAAGACATGAGGAGGAACAGGAAGGTATAGATACAAGAAGAACAGGTGGAGAAAGAAGAGAATGATGAGAAGGACACAAGAGAAGGAGAGTGGAGAACGGGAGAGGAGGAAGACATGAGGAGAAACAGGAAGGTACAGATAAAAAAGAAGAACAGGAGGAGAAAGAAGAGGATGATGAGAAGGAGACAGGAGAAGGCGAGTGGATAAAAGGAGAGGAGGAAGAGAGGTGGAGGACAGAAAGAAGAGAAACAGGACAAGCATTAAAGAACACAAGAAGGATGAGGACAAGGTGAGACGAAGATGGACAGAAAGAGAAGAAAACCAAAGATATGGCACTGGAGGAGAAAATGGGGGAAAAAAAAGAGAGGGAAGGCAGTATAAAAAGAGGAAGAGAATGAGCAAAAGAAGAGGAAAGGAGGAGGAGAAGAACACATAGTGAGGGAGAAGGTGGAAAAAGAAAAGAAGAACAAAGCGCATTAGAAGTAAAAACATGAGAAATAGGAGAAACTGAACCCCCCCCCCCCCTCTCCCCCCCCCCCCCCCCCCAAACAAAATGAAAGTAACAATGCGTTTGAAAACTGTATGCAGGAAAAATAATAAAAATGATTCTTAACCGCTGATCTTCTTTTTCATAAATAAAAACTATCTTTGCCGATGTTTTGAGGTTTTGCAATAGCAACCCTCCCCCCTCCCCCCCAAAAAAAAGAAATCATAGATGTTTCATGTGCGCACACACACACACACACACACACACACACACACACTTTTTAAACACATATTCGTCTGATCACATGTATGTTCTTATATGTCATTATTTACACATATTTATCTGTATTTCATTTAATGTCACCAGTCCCGAAGACACTCTACAGCCGAAACTGACAATTTCTATTCCTTTTTTTTGCTCTATTGCAAACCTTCAGAGCATTCTCAAAGATAATTTTCATTCATGTATGTAGGCAGAGGAGGAAGAAGAAAGGTTTGTTTTACATGATGCCAAGACATTACACAAAACAAGGTAAAGAGAAAAAAAAAGAGAAAAAAAAAACAAACACGAAAGAGTCACCACGAAGAAAACAAATGGCGGGAAGACCCAAACCCATGCTGCTCACCTTGCTCGTTCCACACAATCACACTCATGCATCGACGGGTGGAAGTGAAGTCCAGCACGTGGAGAACGTGGAATCTCCGCCTCTCCATGGAGAAGGACACCTCCATGCACTGGTCTTGCATGCCATGGTAAACGATGCCAAACCTGTCCAGTTAAGTTAGTTCTGAAGTGAGGTGACAACAGGTGGAAACAGAACCAAATTTTGAAAGAAAATTTACTACATAATTCTGTTGGACAGAAGGAACCAGCAAATTACAAGACAAAACATGAAGCGTTTGAATGTCTTTTGTCTTCTTCAAGCAAGATAAACAACATTCAGGACAATGGTAACAAAGAATGAGCAATCACTTATCTTCTCAAATTGGGTGCAAAATGGACGTCCAGAGGAATAACATGATATTTTTTTCTTTTAAATCTGTCGAAATAAAAACACAAAACACATAGCCACCAGTGTTTTGGGGCTACTGGTTTAAAGTCTCATAGCCAAACTGCTTCAGGGGCAGTGAACTCCTGGAGGTTCACCATGTCGAGGGCATAACACAGTGGAAGGCAGACCCCCCAACCCTTTCCTTCCGCCACCTTTACCCTTCCTGTTCACTGCCGGCTGGTCGTAGCAGGTTTACAAGCCATCAAATCTGACCCCATAACAGTCACTATACTCCGACCATTGGATTCTAAGCATGTCCAATAATTTCCAAGAGCTCAACGATCCTCAGATACCAGTCAATTTAGATGGAGTAGAAGTAGAAAAAAAAGGCTGCAAAAATATTTAAAACGAAACAAAACAAAAAACAAAACGATAGCAAAACAACAACAAAACAGTTACGAAACGTCAGTTACCCCTCCTTATCCCAATTTAATTGTACTACAAACAGCAGATACAGAAAAAGAAAACACAAAAAGTCAATCATATGAACTTTATGAATTTCACCTCTTTTCCTTTTTCCTAAAAAATTTGCTTATTAATCTATCATGGTAACTGTTGCCAAACATTTACACAAACACAGAGAAAGACATGGTCAAGAAGAGACATACACAAGCACCTTCTGTTATACACACACAATCTTTTCTCTTTGTGAATCTCTGCAATACATTTTACAACAAGCCAAGAGATGGGCTAAAATCAGCCTAGAATATACAACAAGGAAAAGCATGTAACAAAAAAAACAACAAAAAAGAGAGAGAGAGAGAGAGAGAGAGAGAGAGAGAGAGAGAAAGAGAGAGAGAGAGAGAGAGAGAGAGAGAGTAGACACAGACAAACTCAGATACATACACTTGCAAATATCGTACTGAAGAGCAAAATTTCAAGTAGAAATAAGAAAAAAAAGAAGTAAAGAAGAAGAAAAACAAGGAAGAAGAACAGAACAACACCAAACCAATATCAACACATCAGCATCAACAAGAGCAAAATTATAATTTAAGCTTTAAACACACATGCAATAAGAACAAGAAGATGCTAAAAAAAAAAAAAAAAAAGGCTAAACATGTTCAATCAGAAGAAATACCAGGAGCAAAACAGCATGAATTAAAAAAAAACACAAAACAAACAAATATGGCCACAGGACAGTAAAAAAGTGCCACCACCACCAAAAATATAACCGCAGTCAAAGAAGAGTTCTTTAAAGCTTCACCAGTTGATCCCATACACATACAAGCTCCTCCCCTGTCTGCCCCCCCCCCCTTCCTTCTCTCTCCTCCTCCTTCCCTCCCCCCACCCCCCCCTTTCCCTCTCCCCTTTCCCTTCTCTTACCCCTGCCTCTCTCCACCCCCCTCTTTTCCCTCCCTCTCCTCCTTCCCCTTCTCTTTCCCCCTCTTTGTTTCCCTCCCTCTCTACCTTCCCCTTCTCTCCCCCCCCCCCTTTCTTTCCCTCCCTCTCCTCCTTCCCCTTGTCTTCCTCCTCTTTCTTTCCCTCCCTCTCCTCCTCCCACTTGTCTTCCTCCTCTTTATTTCCCTCCCTCTCCTTCCCCTTGTCTTCCTCCTCTTTCTTTCCCTCCCCTCTCCTCCCCTCATCTTCCTCCTCTTTCTTTCCCTCCCTCTCCTCCTCCCACTTGTCTTCCTCCTCTTTATTTCCCTCCCTCTCCTCCTTCCCCTCATCTCTTTCCCCCTCTTTCTTTCCCTCCCTCTCCTCCTTCCCCTCATCTTTCCCCCTCTTTCTTTCCCTCCCTCTCCTCCTCCTCCCACTTGTCTTCCTCCTCTTTCTCTTTCCCTCCCTCTCCTCCTCCCACTTGTCTTCCTCCTCTTTCTTTCCCTCCCTCTCCTCCTTCCCCTCATCTTTCCCCCTCTTTCTTTCCCTCCCTCTCCTCCTTCCCCTCGTCTTCCCCCTCTTTCTTTCCTCCCCTCTCCTCCTTCCCCCTCTCTTTTCCCCTCTTTCTTTCCCTTCCTCTCCTCCTTCCTTCCCCTCTTCTTCCCCCTTTCTTTCCTCCCTCTCCTCCTTCCCCTCATCTTCTTCCCCCTCTTTCTTTCCCTCCCTCCTCCTCCTCCCACTTGTCTTCCTCCTCTTTCTTTTTCCCTCTCCTCTCTCCTCCTTCCCCTTGTCTTCCCTCTCTTTCTTTCCCTCCCTCTCCTCCTTCCCCTTGTCTTCCCCCTCTTTCTTTCCCTCCCTCTCTTCCTTCCCCTTGTCTTTCCCCCCTCTTTCTTTCCCTCCCTCTCCTCCTACCCCTCTCCGCCCCCCCCTTTCCCTCCCTCCCCTTCTCTCCCCCCTCTTCCTTTCCCCCTCCCACTTCTCCTTCCCCTTCTCTCCCCCACCCCTTCTTTCCCTCCCTCTCCTCCTTCCCCTCTCCCCCTCCCCACTTTCCCTCCCTCTCCTCCTTCCCCTCCCCTCTCCCCCCTTCTTTTTTCTATCCCTCTCCTCCTTCACCTTCTCTCCCCCCCCCCTTTCTATCTCTCCCTTCCCCTTCTCTCCCTCTCTTTCTTTCCCTCCCTCTCCCCCTTGTCTTCCCCCCTCCTTTTTTTTCCCTCCCTCTCCTCCTTCCTGTAAACAAAACGCTTGACAAAACCATCCGATCAGTCCCACTAAAACCCAAACCAAAGAATAGATTTCAAATCTGTGCCCACTCACCCCTCTCATCCCCCTTCCACTTCACTCCATCCCCCCCCCCCCCCCCCCCCCCCAAACCTGAGCCACATGCGGCTGTAATTGACACAAAGGCAATCGTCAAACCTCCCTTCTCCAACCCCCCCCCCCCCCCCCCCCCCCCCCCTTTCATATCTACTGTACCCGTGCTCGCGGACACCTATACAGACGCATAAATTAACTAGTGCTGATTACGTTCAAACAATATCTGCTCAAGGCGAATGGGGACAAGGTTAAATCCCTCCCCCCCTCTCACCCCTGATGGATGAATGACAGGTTGTCAAAATATGATTCGGCAAGTGAGAAATTCATATACCAGGCACCCAGGGTCGCAACTTCACTGACCCCTCAGGACTGCCTGTAGTTGAGAGCAGAAGAAGACAAAGGGACAGAGAAGGCCTAGTAAACTCTTGGTAACATCTTTGTTCTCAAGTCATTCACTGTTCATTCCCAGGAAAAGTGAGTTGGAACTCTGTTTTTTACATTTTTGAATCTATGTATTGATTTTATGTATGCTGTGTGTGTTAACATTGTAACTTTGCACAAATGCAAAGCAACATTTATCAAACTGATGAATGATTATTGTGTGTAGTAGTTTGCTTGCCATCATAGGGCAAAAGCTCTCTCCTACTGGTTATGATTCTTTGTTAATGAGCTGACCACTGTTCTTTGTGTGCACCTTGGCTTTTGCCAGTATGCAATTCTGTCTGTTAAGATGGTAATTCAATGATTAATTTTGATCAGGAAAACAGTATGCCTGTGCTAGGTTTAAAACTGCTACTCTGATTTATACGTTGTGGTGATGGTTGGAATGATTTGTAGTATATGACTGTAAGTCTACACCACACATGTACTTGGACTAAGTATAGCCCAAGTCAGGGTGATTTAATTCATAAGAAAACATGGAAGAGTTGTTTGAAACTGTGTAACAGTGTATTACTGTCTCCTACCCTTTTGTAAGCTTAACTTAGCCATAAACAAAAGTGGAGATTAACAAGTTATAGCAGAAACTCTACCATAGAGAAAAACTTTGCTGGCTGAGTCTCACATCTCTTCTGAAAGAGAAAAAGGGTAAATGTGGGCACTCGACAGACCAGCCATCAGATTCGCACCTACAGACCAAGTTCTCTCTATCGCAGAACTTGGATCCTGGTCACGCTACACATTGCGGTTGAGCCAGAAGCTGGGACTTCGCCAGAAACCGGGGGGAAACACCCAGACACCATGGCATTACTTTAAACCGGGGCGACACCAGACAACCAATCTACACCAGTGGGGCAGTCACCAGCCACAGGAGAGATCAACTATTCTCTCCAAAGCAAAGCTAAGTCAGCTTACCACCTGGACTCAAACCCATCAGACCCTTACCCTCACTTTATGATGAAACAGTGAGAACCTGTCTATGAGTACCACTTTGCCTACAGCACTGGGTGCTAGCAAGCAGAATGGATGTATAATAACCATATACATTCAGTGTAACTTGGACAGACCTCCTGTATGCCAACTTAAGCTTGCTGCACAGAGTGCAAACGAGTAAAGTAGGAGTGAGGAAGGCCCCTCATTGTGGTAGTCCAATGAGAAACTAAAACCCAGTCTATATGGAAGTGACATGCCATTCCTTATCTATGTGTAAACAATAAAAGTTGATGTGTGAAAGTGCACTTAACTTGTGTCAGTTCCCTGTTGTTCAATCAAATGTTGAATGTTTTGAAATGTTTCTCTCTTCAATTCTGTCTCTCGGAGCTACAAGTACTGTTAAGAGTACAGGGCCTAAGGAAAATTATCTCAGAGCTATTCTTCAGTATTTTAACAATACCCGAACAATAAAAATTTCTTTGATGACTAGTACCGGAAAGTTGCTCCTTCCACCACTAGGAAGAGAGAGGGTGCAGGTGAAATGTTAAGATAATTCTCATCAAGAAATTATTCCAAGTTCTTCCCCTAGAGGACCCACCTACCACCCATCCATCTCATCACACTTCTCATCTCCGCTCCCCCCTCCCTTTTCTTTCCCTCCCTCATCTCCTTCCCCTCCTTCTTTCTTTCCCTCCCTCATCTCCTTTCGCTTCTCTCACCCCTCTTTCTTTCCCTCCTCCGCCTGGTCTTCCCCCCTCTTTCTTTCCCTCCCTGTCCTCCTTCCCTCTCTCTCCCCCCCCTCTTTCTTTCCCTCCCTCCCCTGCTTCCTCCCTCTCTTTCCCTCCCTCTCCTTCCCCGTCTCTCACTCCCTCCCTCTTTCTTTCCCTCCCTCTCCTCCTTCCCCGTCTCTCATTCCCTCTTTCTTTCCCTCCCTCTCCTCCCTTCTTCCCCTCTCAGCACCACCCCCCCCCCCCTTTTTTTTTTTTTCCCCTCCCCTCCCTCTCCTCCTTTCCCTTCTCTCATTCTCTCCTTTCACTTCTTCTCTCATCCTCTCTCCGACTGCTGGACCTGTTCGGACGTGTTTCACTTCGGTCTGTGATAGAATCAGTTTCTGTACGTATGATTCATGTAATTCATGTGTGTAATTTTGCAAGGAGATGTGTGATTGCTTACACGATGTGCATATAAAAAGGATTCCTGTGTTGGACGGTGGTGGTTGTTTGTAGGGGTTCTATATGTAAATTCATATCTCAGAACCCCTCTCCAGTGCTGTGCTAGGCACCGACCAAGCTGGCCAGGTGTCATTCACGTGCCATGGGCTCCAGATGTTGAGACGCTAATCCTCCAACCTCCTCTTCCTCATTGTTTGTCCAGATAAGTGGCCCCATTTGTGGCACCATTTGGTTTCCACAGAGAAAACGATCCTCTGGCTGTTGGGACAGAGTAAAGTGAAGTGTGTGTGGTGCTAATCCTGTTGCGCTGCAGTGTCCGGAAAAGGCTCTCCTCCCAAGACAAGATGTGGCGGGTGTGCTGTGACGGCAAACGCCATGGCACACACTGCAGCAGCCAGCATTATGTGTGTTGTATATGTATTTCTGTAAATGTAAGTTTCTGCTCTTTTTTTTTTTCTGTGCTGGGCAAGTACCACAAATAATGTACATAATACAAAGCAAAAATGCCTCTCACCATGCACTCTATGAGCGCCAAATATTTCATCAATAAGACAAACTCACCAAAGACCCATGCCAAGTGACGTTTGATTCTCCCCACACCAACCTGCCTGTATGGAGATTTGTATGATGTGAAAGGTACTGTGGTAAATACCGTCCATCATCTACCTCTAGTATATTGAAAGAATACAACAAAAATAACAAAACTCTTTTGGATTTGGCCACAAGATTTTTTGACCCCACTGCCCAGTGAGTTATGGCACTCATCCTTTAAAATTTGTCTTAACAGTGAACACAAACTTTTAACAATTCACATCTATTATAGAACAGGAACAATCTTTTTCTTTTTTTTCTTGTTTTTTTTTTTTGCTGTCCCAAACTCTGCGCCACATCAGAGGCAGTGCACCCACGCCGCTCATTCCGACACCCCATGCACAGCCACAGCCAGGTCGGCCCACCGCAGCCACAGCACAGGCAATCCACAGGAAGCAGTCAATGTCAAATCATCAAAAGTCAACCCCACAGAGGAGGAGACACTGCACTGCTGCTGAGTCACTTCGGTGGTGTTCAGTGGCGCCTGTTCTGATCTAACATACACAGGACACCACCTAATAAGCCCCCTACTGATGACAATAATTGCTTAGTTGCGGAGCCGGCGAGAGTGAGTGAGCTCTTCCTCTGGAGGGCGCAACCACATCCGTCCAACGACAGCCCCCATGGAGTCGCCGATACCGGTGACATCGACGGAACCAAACCAAAGCCACAGACGCAGAGAGAGGACATTGAAACTGAGGTCACCATGAGAGCAGGGCATGAAGGGCCACAGAATTTGAGACGCTTTTTTGCTGATCAATGAGAATGAGGATGATTAAGTTGGTACTACAGATTTCCATTTCAGTCTGAGACTGTACTCTACGCTTCCTTTCATAATATATCCTGGCGTCAACCAGGCCCGAGAGATACAGGCACCTGCAGTGTTGGTCAGGAAATTTGAGCAACACTCTCAGAAACGCATCCATTAAGTGGATGAAACTCAACTGTGTGGTCCCAGTCTTCCCAACTGAGTCCACAGCAAACTCAACTCTGGGTAGGAGCCGGTTGGGGCAGAAAAACCCACATGACTGATGGAATTTGAACCCACGACCTCCCAGCCGGGAGTCAGCGACGAACAATCTTAGTACAAGGACATGTGTGTCAAGAGTGGGTTCAGCAGGAGTTTGATAAACTAAAAGAAATTGTGTCCCTTTTGTCCCCAACAGATCTTTCGATATTGCCAACTGCGGATGCCTTTGACAATGTCAGACTCATTTCCTCCGACTCCATTGGCCATCTGTGATGCACAGACAAACGATGTTGTGGAAATATTGCTCAAGTCGAGTGATTCCATCCTCCACCCCTCATTACCTCACCCCTCACTAACTCAGGAATCGCAACTGCCTGTCAGCTCCAACACATCCCATGCCACACTCCCTCCCTCATCTGCCCCAGAGGGCATGGAATCGCCACCTGCATCCCTCCAGTCTCCAGCCATCAACAGCCCTTCATCCCCGTTGACATTTCTCACTCCTTAGTCCCTTCCTCTACCCAACAAAATACTGACCCCCCATCTGATCCTTCCATGCCCACCATGTATGTTTTAGTGTATTGTCAACCTCCCCAACAGTCCTGACCTGTCTGCTACTCATTCTATCAAACACACTGACCCCCCAGAGTGCCAGCTCTCAGCATCTGATTTCCCCCCACTCTCTCAGCTAGCAAGCATGGCCATTATCACGCACCTTCAAAAACAGCTTATCTCAGCCACATGCACTATCTCCAACATGCAGCAAGACATACAAACACTGAAAAATAAGCTTTAACACATATCCCAACAAACTGAACGGAACACTCAGAACATGGGTGATATGGAGATTAGGGTGAAAATTCCCATAGTCCATCAAATCAAAATCTTTCACAACAAATCAAACAAGTACAGGGGTGAACACACACATCTACAACGCCAGATGGAAGATACCAAAAGCAGACTGCAATCATTCAAAGACAGTCAAAACAACATCAACACTGAGGAAACAAGTGCACACCCTCAAACAAATCAAACACAACAATCAGACAACCAAGCAGTCCAGATACACAGTGACACTTCAGCTACATCATCTACACAGATTGAATATGCTGTGGACACCAAATACTACAGTGCGCTGTCAGACAGTTCTACAGAGCAAAACACGGGTTCCTCTGTTCTATAAACAAAAATCTCTACACAACAAGAACAAACCAGACACAAACACAATGACAGAAATCCCCACGGCCATCAACAAACAAAATCCAACTCCACCACCTCCTTCAGCTATCTTACGACGGAAGACAATCCCATAAACTTGTAAAATGCTATTAGGAGACTGTGTTAAAGGGGGACATATGAGAAGCAAATGTCAACAGAACGCAACAGGGTGAAAAATCTGTCTGTTCCTGGCCTGAAAGTCCATCACCTGTGTCAATGGCTGTCATCACAGCCCCTATCACCCACATCCAACAGGTCACTTTCCATGTGGGGATCAACAGCTGTGATGAAATGCCAGTGCCTGTAGCAGATTGGATTAAGTTAACCCATCTACTCAGGCATGCGTTTCCCAGTGCTTCACTACAGGCCTCCTCCATTCTTCCTCCCATTGGCCAACATCCCCTGAAGGATATGGCATCACGATCCATGACCAATCTTCGCCTCTCCTGCCGTCAAGAGGGGATCAGTTACTTAGATAATGCCCCTTCCTTCCTCGCAGATCTGGAGCACCAAAGAAAGCCATGTACCAAGACAGACTACATCCCAGTTCATATGGCTGCAAAGTCCTTGACTCCAACATCTGTCCCAGCAATAACCACAAGACCTAACCCTCCAGCTACATCAGGCCCACCACACAAAGAGCAAGAAGGGACTGTCTTGCAACACAAGACGCCCCAATGACTACTAACAGTCCCCCTAGTTTATAACTATGAAATTGATTTCTCAGCGAACACTCCTCAAAATCCCACTCTCGCAGTGTGTTAAATATACTAGGTCAGCATCAACGCCCTACAAAGCAACCCCTCTGCAATCCCCCACCCACATGTATTCCTTTTTCTTCCCCAGTGAATAGAAATGGCAAACAGCAATGTAACGAGTACAGAATGTGACCTTCACTCTCCATCCACATAGCACATCAACCCCCTTCATGTCCAAACCACACACTAGCACAACCAACACACCCCCCCTCCAACCACATCTCAGCTGCAACCTCACAACACGTCTTGGCTGCAATTCCGAGCCACAGCACAACTACCTACTCTATACATCCCCTACCTCCAGACACTGCCCAGCTTACACTTCCTAACACAACACTCCTGCCACCAGCCACACATTACACTGCCGACCCCTACCATCACATACATCCACTGCAGTCAGTACAACTGCCTAGCAACTACATCCATTTACTGTTCAGTTGCTGAACAAAATGATTGCTCAGTTCCTGTCACAGCAACACCAACCAGCTCCCTCCCAATGTCCTCATTTAATTGAATCAATATGTCACCTGTATGCATCCTTCTATTCGTATATCATTGCTTCATAACTATTTCTGTCTATGTTTATATCCACTTCATATCTCATAGGTATGTAGTGCGACATGCTATTTCATCATCCATGTGCTATGTATGTGTGCGCATATCTAATGGTTGTGAGCGTGCACATGTTTATATCCACTTCATATCAAATAGGTATATAGCGTGATATGCTATTTCATCATCCAGTGCTATGTATGTAATGCGCATATCCAATTTGTATGAGCGCATATCTAATAGTTTTCTACATAAGTGTGTGGTGTGTGTGTGTGTGTGTGTGTGTGTGTGTGTGTGGTGTGGTGTGTGTGTGTGCGCGCGCGCATGTGTGTGCATGTATGCATGCATGCTATGTGTATGTGTGCACGCGAATGCACGGTGTGCGTATGTGTAAAATCTATGTGTATTTGTTTGTTTGTTTCTTCTTTCTTAGTCTGGCCTGCTGCAGCTGTCAGGTGCCTGTCAGATGTTTATTGCATACTATTATACGAAGTATACTCTTGTCTCAAGAAGTGCGTCTGTGGTGTTGTGGACAAACAAAAACTGGTGTGTCGACATCGAAGTGCTGCCACTCAGTGGTTAGGAAAGACAGGGTAAAATACGCTCACACTGGGAGTGTGATGAGTGCCCGCATTGAGTGACTCTACAGTCATGGACCCATACTCATATCCTTTTCCTCTGAACTTTGTTTCCTTTTTTGTTGTGTTGTTGCACAGTTGTTTGTAACTTTAGCTTTGCTTGTTTCTAATTTCATTATCATTTTGCATTGTTGTGTGTACTATACGGACACATTTGTGTATAATTTAAGTAAAACAAAGAGGAACAAAGAACGAAGTGCGTTATAGAAAAGAGACTGAACAAAGCCTCTGCAAAACGAAAACTTCTGTGGTACTGTCCAGCGAGGCAATATTGTGCATTTGCCAACACGTAGTTACAAGTGCAGCTACATGGACTTAAGTATTTGTGTGAATGGCTTTTTTTTTTTCTTCACAACTTGGTTTTCATTTGGAGTTGGTTTTTTGCTTTTTTTGTTTTAAGTTTCATTTTACTTTTTTTTTTAACCTCTTCTTCTCTCCCCTTTAATTGTAATTTTGCTTTAGAAGTACTTCCTTCGTTGAGGAATGTATCTTTTCATTTCAGAAAAGTGTTTCCACAAGTATACCAATGACGAGGAGCGATTACGGAACATATACTGTGAAGATTTTCTTTTATTCTCATACGCTTCTGGTTTCCTAATGTTGTTATGGTGTGTAAACCAGCCCCATTTTCTCTCTCTTTTTTAAAATTTATTGTGTTCTGACGATTCAAATCTTCAAAGTCACTTACTTGCAAATCATTCGTCTCTATTATCATCACATTCAGACCAACTAGAAATGAACAAGGAACCAGTCTGCATGGCCATGAAAAGAAGGACTTCGAATCGTAACCCTTAATCCAACATGCAGTTACAAAGACATCAGATCTGATTGGAACATGGTAACCCTTTCATATTTTAGGACTCTCTGAAATCCAGAATTACTAACACATTAGTAACT
>JADBJO010012056.1:0-5000 GCA_016801955.1 Conus betulinus
CCCCTGTGTTTATCACTCTTCATTCAGTTCTCCTCAGGCTTTAAATCATTATAGTGGTCTCGAAACTTACGGATGTCGGTGTGTGATTGTGTGTTGTGGCGATATGGACTAGTCCGCACGCAAGTTACCCCTGATGAAATGAAACTAGCTAGCTTGTAGCCGACTGTCTACCTGTCTGGCTAGTCAGTCAGCTAGCTAAGCTTACACCTCTTAATACATCACAAGACTTCAGCTGATACAAACAAATTCTTACTCCATTCCTAAGACAACAACCCTCTCTCCTTCCTACATCATAAGAGAGATGAGAAGAGGCGGAGAGAGAGAGACGAGAGAGAGGAGGGGGGGGGGGGGGGGGGAGGGCCGCAGACAGACAACAGACCACGAGGCAAACAGAAGAGAAGACCGGACAGGACGACGGACGGAGAGGCACCAAGAGGAAAACACAAAGAGGGAGAGAGAGGAGCTGCGAGAGAGGAGTCGAGGAGGAGCGCGCGAGGATGAGAGCGCGAGTGAGTTAGGAGACGAGGACGGAGGAGGAGAGGAGAGCGAGGGTGACCGTGGAGAGGAGAGCTGTGAGTGGGAGATGTGCGAGGATGATTGAGAGGGAGGGAGAGATGAGAGAGAGAGAGAGGAGCGAGGAGACGCGCGCGCGTGTGTGTGTGTGTGGTGTGTGTGTTGTGAACCAATCTTCCGACCAGCACATGTGTGTTTTTGGTGGTGGTGGTGGTGGTGGGGGGAGGGGGGGGGGGGGGGGGTGGGGGGGTGTGTGACAGGGAGTACGGTGGGGGGGTTGACATTAGGTGGACGGGGTGGTGGTGACGGGGGGGGGGGTGTGGGGGGGTGGGGGGGGACGGGGGGGTGGGTACGGGGTGGGTAGGCGCGGGGGGAGGTGACTGGTGGGGTGTGGTGGGTGAAGGGGTGGGGTGTGACCGGTGGGGTGGGGGTTGGGGGGGGGGGGTGACATGGGGGGTGGGGGGGGGGGGGTGGGGGTGGGGTGGGTGGTGGTTTTTCTTTTCGGGTTGTCTGTTGGTTTTCTTTGTCCTTTCTGACCAGAGTACTGTTAATACTAACACCAACAAACTGATCCCGCTTTCGCCAGATGGACATGAAAATCACTTTGACACAGAAATAAACAAATAAGCATGAACACATAAGTACATGAACAAATAAAACAAGCGCTATACCATCAGATAAAATTCTTTACATTTGTGTCTTATGGCAAAACTACACCTCGTACCATTTGAGCTCAAAATAAGAAGAAACGCTGAAGTTTGAAAACCAAAAACAAAAACCAAAAAAAAAACTATTTTCTTTTAAAAAGGGGAAAAATTTCGGGGTGAAGGAGAGGAGGGGAAGGGGGAGGGAAGGGAAAAGAAACTGAACAAACAACAAAAAGAATACACAGCAGCGGTCTGCGCAAAAAAAAAAAGAACCAACAAAAAAAAGAAAAAAAGAAAAAAAATAAAAAAGAGAGAAAAAAGACCAAAGAAAACCCAAAAAAAAACTTTCACGTTTGTTTCGTTTTTCCAGCGCCCTCAAATTCACACAAACCCTTTTCCACCTCCCCCAACTTCTTTTCTTTTTCTTTTCTTTTTTTTTTTTTTTTTGGTCTACTTCCGTACAAAGATATACTTCCGGGACAAAAAAAGAGTCCCAGGTGGACGACCAGACCAGCAGCACGAAGATGTGGGGCCGCACCATGAAACACAGGCCCAAGGAAGGTCAGCAGACAGAGCAAAGACCAGCTCCCGGAGGTACTGCCAGACCAGGTGTCTCTCCGGGTCCGTGGAGAGATGCTGCCGTACACTCCGGAATCTGATTTGGGACGCTGGTCGCTGGACCGGCGTTTCCGCGCTCCAGCCTGAGGTACAGGATTCCTCCGGGAAGGTCCGGCTCCCTGGTGGGCGTCATCCGCGGATCGGGCTCTGGTAGGCAGTGCTGGTTTTTTGTGGTGTGTGATGGTGGTTGTGGTGCTGGTGGTGGTGGTGGTGATGGGTGGGAGTCAGGGGTAATGCGTCTGTAGTGGATGAGCTCATGGTGAATGGGGTCGAAGAAGAGAAGCTTCCTGCGCTCCTCCTCTTCCTGTTCCTCCTCCAGCTCCTCCGTCGGTGACGAAAGCGGGAGGGAGGGGAGAAGCGTGCCGGGAACTTCCGTGTCCGTGCGAGGTGAAGGAGGAGGCGGTTCTGGGTTCCTGTTGGGGTGTGGGAGAGTGGTGGTGGAGAAAGAGGGGTTCTCCGCGGCGTTTGTAGAACCAAGGGTCGGTGCCTGGTCGATCTGACATTGTCTGTGCGGACGTGTCTGGCTGTTGCCCTCGGTCGGACTGACTTGCTCCTGGAAGGGGATCTTCAGCTTCAGGTGCTCCTGGCTGGGGTTCAGCTTGATACCCCGCCTGGCTTCTGTGGGTTCTGGTTGGCGTCCTACCTTCACGTGTATCTGCCCCCGAGTAGGACGTCTCCACCAACATTTTGGCTCCGTGTCTGTCTCCAGAGGTTCCAGCCTAGAGTCTATGGCCGTTGGCTCAAGATCTCTCCAGACTGGTTTGAATTCTTGTACTGGTTTGGCGATTCTTTTACCGGTTCGAGTTCTTCGGGTTCTGGACTGGGTTCTTCTTTAACTGGTTTAGGGTGTCTGACTTCTTCAGGTTCTCTACGGAGACTTTCTAGCACCCACTCAGTCTTCTTGCGTTCTTCTGGGTCAGGTTCTTCTGTACCTCGTTTTTAAGCTCTCTGAGTCCTCCATGCGGGTTTCCGTGATATCCACGTTCTGACGATGGTTCCTCTAGTTTCGGCTTTACAGGCTGTGAGACAGATTCCTTGGGCAAAGGATTAGACATAGAATCCGGAAGTGCTGACATTGCATGAGGCTGGGGCTTGGGTCGGGGAAGACCAAGACGGTTCTGGTGGTACGATCTGAGATCTGGATTTTCGAACCATGGGGAGTCTGCATCGTCATCTTCCTGCACGACAATGACGGGCACTGGGGTCTGCTGCTGCCGTTGCTGTGGAGAGAGGAGCGGCAGAGCCGGACCCGCCTCTGAAACATCTGCACCACCAGAGAGTTCCCCGTGGGCTTGTGGGTGACGATGATACGGTCCGGCGGGATGGGGGTGGGTTCCCTTTCCTCACGCTGAAGGGTGCGGTGGCTCAGGGTGATGGGGGCCATGCTGGAGACTTGTGGGAAGGAGAGCGGCAGCTGGTGAGAGAAGGGTCGGACGGAGAAGAACTGCGAGCAGTGTAGGCAGAGAAGGTCGAAAGGGAGGTGTCGCTGCTTTTGTCGCAAGAAGTCGATCGACGACCGGGAGAAAGTGTTCTCCTCGGAGATCTTCCGGGACATCAATGTCGACGGGCGCATCCCCGCCCCGGCGCCCAGCGCCGTTAGACTGCAGGCGGTGCAGTAGTGCAGGTCTGTCTTACAGCAGTCGCACATGTTGCTTCCTGCAAGAGGCGGGCTCCCAGGACTCGAAGAACTCTCCCTCCTCGAAGCCGGGGAACTGGAGGCAGTGCTGGACTCACGGCAGGACTCTTTGGGGGATGCGGTCTTCCCGCTGCCCTTCCTACCGGACGAAAGGCGTGTTGTGGTGAAGTGTTTCGGGCCACCATCGCCGCCCGGCGGAAATGAGGGCTCCTAAAGGGCCCCGAACCACCGGTTTGCCAGCAGAAACCCTCCCGACCCCATCGCTCGTGGTCAGACTGAAGCTTCTGGGAGCATCCGCGGACCTGCCGGAAACATCCGACTGGCTCTTGCCAGCCTCAGCACACGGCGACCCGGCAGCCACACCATTTTCCCAAGCACCGCCGACACAGGAGAAGCAGGGCTGTGAGAAGGTGAGAGAAACCCCCAAACCTCGTGGGGCAGGGACACAGTTCTTCTTGGCTGGATGGGTCACAGCCTTACTGACGGTGGCAAGAGCTTTGGTGTTGCGTCCAGACGCTGGGACTGAGAAAGACGACGACGACGACGACGACGAGGAAGAGGAGGAGGAGGAGGAGGAGGGGGAGGAGGAGGAGGAGGGGAGAGGAGCAGGTTTTGGAAGAAGGATACGACCCGTTTTTTTTCCACGACGACTGCCTGAGGAGATGGCTGTGGCTTTAGTGTGTCCTTGTTGGGGGACCTGACGGCTGACCCGTTCACGACATAAGACGCTGTGTTTGCTATAGAAGTCGACCCACCTTCCACCTAGATGACCCTGACCCCTCAGTCCCCGAAGACGCCACACCTTTACTTTCCCCCTCACTCCCAGCCCGCCATCCCCCTTCCCTGTCACCGTCCCCGCCCCGTCCCCGTGACGGTCAGTGATGGAGATCCGGCCTCTCCACGTGACGCAACTTCCGGCGATGGGCGATCAAACATCCGGCGGTACAGCTCGGCCTCGCTGGGCTCGTTGCTGCGGGGCTTGGAGAAAAAAAACACAACGTCCTGCGCCTGAGAGAAAGCAGCGCCTCCGCTGAGCCCTGCTGGCCGGGGGAGGAACACGTCGTCCGCTTCCCCGCTCTCAAGATCCCGCTCGTCGACGTCGTCCGCGTTTCGGAGGTCGCTCGCTCTCGCTTGCCCGTGCTGGGGGGTAACTACCAGTCGATCCTGTGCACACAGAACACACACACAGAACACACAGACAGAGCAGAATGCGCCCGTCACAGTCACTGACAGTTTGAGGGATCATGATCGATGGATTACAGGAGGAGGAGGAGGGAGGAGGAGGGGAGAAAGAGGAGGAAGAGGAGGAGGAGAAGGAGGAGGAGGAGGAGGATGGTGCGGATGACGATAATGATGATGATGATGATGATGATGATGATGATGATGATGTTGACAACGACGATGACAACGACGGCGACAATGACGAACGACCGCGATGATTGACGACGAAGATGGTGGGTGATAATGATGATGATGATGATGATGATGATGATGATGATGATGATGTTCCTGATGATGATGATGAATGATGACCCGGACGGAGACGACGATGACAAACCGGCACACAGGAGGAGGAAGACAAAGAG
>JADBJO010012056.1:10000-12500 GCA_016801955.1 Conus betulinus
AAACTAGCCCAACCACCACGCCGGAAATGATGTCAATCTGGTGACCTCAAAAGGAATTACGATACAGCATATTTGACGTCATGAAAGAGGAAAAAAAACATAGCCTAAGTCTGATTTCACTGGAGGAAAGGCGTCAAGAGATTTGAACGGTGTGTTGTTTTCAGGTGTTTGAAGACCTGCCTGCATTAATTTAGACCTCCATTAATTAAATACCGATGTAACTGTGTGCGTGCTGCTTGTTATAGGCCCGTGCCCCTGTGGGAAAGACACTGCAGAAAATGTAAACGTGTTGATACAAACCAGCACAATAAACAATAGCGCAGTTTGACTTATGCCTCACACACATTCGAGTACATACACGCGTACGCATGAACGAATGCGCGCATATGCACGACCGCATACGCACGCATGCACGCACGAAGACACACACACACCACACACACACTCTCTCTCTCTCTCTCTCTCTCTCTGTCTCTCGCACATGCACACACGACACGTCAAAATGGCGACGATGACGAACGGTTGACTTTATCTGTGCACAAAGAAAGGTGACCATATCCCGTGGTTCCAGAGGCCCAGGAAGCCTTAAGTGTTGTCAGAGGTCAATGAGAGCAACAGGTCCGTGTCATCGGAAACATCAAAGAACGCATGAATCCTTTACAAACAATATCAGTGCTTGTATGCGCAAAGCAAAGAACTGTCAAACCTTAACATGGAGCGATTGCGCTAGACCGATTTATTTGATACGCACCGAATTACCTCAATGTCAGATTGGACTTTTCATCAACACATAATGGAAAAAAAAAAACCTCTTGCAAAGAATGTGTAAATCAGTATATGAGCAATGGTCTACTGTCGGACATAATTATTGCCACAGAAACCAGATCTAAAGAATCGTCAGAACAGGAAGAGTTCAGATCTAATTTCCCCACAACTTGCCGGACAGCGCGTCACGCAGCGACATTTCAGATCAAAACACTGCAGTAAGTGAAATGAAGCTTATCCTCTTCTCGTTTATAAACTCATTCTATGAAATCTTTTTAAAATTACGTAATAAATCCACCAAGGAGACAATGCGAGTTAGTTAAAAATTGTAATGCTGATGATACTAAAACTGATAGCAATGATAGTGATGATGATATAATGATGAAGATAAAAATATTGACAAAAAAAAGAGAGAAGATTACTACTTATCTCGATGACAACAGCAGTTGCAGCATGGAAAAAGGGAGAGGGATTAGAGAATTATCGAACAGCATGGTTGTCGTGGCAACAGTATTAGTGGCGATGATCACCATTGCTATTTTTAACTCGCATTGTCTCTGTCCCGACGGCCTCGTTTTCATTCAACGCCCATCTGGCGCCTAATTTAACCAGATAAGTGATTGTTGTTCTTTCTTCATTTTCGTTGTCCTGACCGTTGTTTATCTTGCTTGAAGAAGATCTAAGAGGTCGAAACGCGTTGTGTTTTGTCTTGTGACCCGTTTGTTGATGTTTATTTAGCAGGTTTATCACATCAAGCTTTAAAGATGTGTTTAGATTTCCGGCAGTGGTGGCCTCACTTCGCAACTAACTCATTCTATGAAGCTGAAAAGGTAGGTCAGGGTAAGGTAAGGTAATGTTGCTTATAGCCCAGCCGACCGCAAAGGGCCATATCATGGCTGTCGCCGCGTTGAAGTCAACTCACAAGTCATTCATTCACAAAACGCTTTAAAAACACATCCAGTAAAAAACACGCCCGAAATTTTGTTACAAATCTTTCTACTGTAAAATATCAGATAAGGTGAAAAATGTTATCTCCCTCAGAAATTCAAAGATCACATCAGGCGTAACATCTCTGAACAAGGTTTTCATGGAGACTGCTGTCAATGTGTTTATGTCTCACACTATGCAAGTCCCCAGCACGCTAAAAGAATATGTTTCATTGTGAGTGGTACATGACATGGAATGCACCACGGAGCTTCTTTCACTCTTTTAAAAGGTACAAATGAGTAAAATACGAATGGCCAGTGTGCAGCCGGCATAAAACCGTTTTCTTCTCTGCGACCACCAGAGGTAGATGAGAGGAACTCTTTTAGGCTTGGACGGATCGGGAAAAGTTTGTAATCCGTCTGTGTAGTCCAGTCCTCCTGCCAGAGGTCTCAGACATAATCATTAACTTTCGGATTTAGATCTGTGTAAGAGATAGATATGTTAGACAGTTTCCCTGTTGTGGCATTCTTGGCCAAACGCTCAGCCATTTCATTCTTTCCAGTGCTAACGTGACTGGGGACCCGAGCAAGAACAGTGTGTTGTGACCTTCCGCTTTCAACGAGGGTAAAATTTAAAAAAAAAAAAAAAAAAAAAAAGTGTAGAAGTTCAGAGGTTATGGCCGGCTATCGCCTCCAAGTCAGGGGCGGATTCAGCACGTAACTAATACAGTAAAATGTGAAGGGCCCGCAGGGGAGCAGACAGCAACAAGACCCTAAGGCTACCTGTATACTGCACCCAGACCCGGCCG
>JADBJO010012056.1:17500-50000 GCA_016801955.1 Conus betulinus
TATTATTTTTCTCTACGTTACACTACATTTCTCTACTTCATACTATATTTCTCAACTATAAACCGAATTTCTTAATGCTACATTTCTCTACTTCATACTCCATTTCTCTATCTTATACTAATAATTCTACTTTTATACTACATTTCTCTAATCTATACCACATTTCTGTACTTTATACATTTCTCTACTTTATGCCATGTTTTTTTTTGTCTATACCACTTTTCTGTAGTTGCAAAGTGAGGCGACTACAGGCGGAAATCTAAACAAATCTTAAATGTTAGTAATAGCGCACCGAAAAAAAAAAAAAAAAAAAAAAAAGTAGACAAACGAATCACAAGACAAGACACGACGCGTTTCGACCTCTTAGGTCTTCTTCAGGCAGGATACAAAACACTCGGGACAACGAAAATGAACGAGCAATCACTTATCTTCATCCACTTCAGCGCAAGATGGGCGTTGAATCAACTGTAAACCTATCTTCATCCACTTCAACGCCTAGTCTTACGATGAAGTGGATGAAGATGAGTGACTGCTCCTTCATTTCGGTTGCCCTGAGTGTTTTGTATCTTGCCTGAAGAAGACCTAAAAGGTCGAAACGCGTCGAAATTTGTCTTGTGATTCGTTTGTCTACTTTTTTTTTTTTCGGTGCGCTATTACTAACATTTTAAATTCACTTTTTCCCTACTCTGCATTACATTTCCCTCATCTGTACGACTTTCCTCTACTTCACAAGCAAAAACAAAACAAAAAAAACCGGGGGGTCCTTCAATCGGTAGCGAGCTTTCTCTTCTCCTAACGTCTTCCCATGTCTGCAAGTCGCCCGGGGCAGCTTTGCTACAATTGGAGCGGAAATAGAAAGTCGATGCATGCAAGCCTCGCTGTGATGTTTTCTTCTTCCTTTTCTACTTCTGAAATACACTGGTCTGATAAGGGTTAAATGTGAGGCACCGACCGTGTAGAGAACGTGTTGTTGATGGGCATACAACAATTCTGAGTGCTGGAATGATGGCGGCTGGCTGTGTAGGGAACGTGGTGTTTATGGGCACATAACGGTTCTAAGTGCTGGAATGATGGCGGCTAGTTGTGTAGGGAACGTGTTGTTGATGGGCACACAATGGTTCTAAGTGCTGGAATGATGGCGGCTGGCGGTGTAGGGAACGTGGTGTTGATGGGCACACAATGGCTCTAAGTGCTGGAATGATGGCGGCTGGCTGTGTAGGTAACGTGTTGTTGCTGGGCACACAACGGTTCTAAGTGCTGGAATGATGGCGGCTGGCGGTGCCAAAAGGAAGACCATCTGCTAAGGACACAAGGAACAACTTGCACACTGCGCATGCGTCACGACATTGCTGGTTTTCCGCTCTTGGCCGCTATTTTGATTTTCTTCTGTACATAAGCATACGGGTAAGAAAAGGTACGAGGTGGTAGAAAAAGTAAGGTGGGAAAAGGTAGGACTGGTGGGGAGATAAGGAAAGATAGGACTGGTGGGGAGATAGGGAAAGATAGGACTGGTGGGGAGATAGGGAAAGATAGGACTGGTGGGGGGAGATAGGGAAAGATAGGACTGGTGGGGAGATAGGGAAAGATGGGACTGGTGGGGAGATAGGGAAAGATGGGACTGGTGGGGAGATAGGGAAAGATAGGACTGGTGGGGAGATAGGGAAAGATAGGACTGGTGGGGAGATAGGGAAAGATGGGACTGGTGGGGAGATAGGGAAAGATAGGACTGGTGGGGAGATAGGGAAGGTGGGAAAGGTAGGACTGGTGGGGAGATAGGAAAGGTGGGAAAGGTAGGACTGGTGGGGAGATAGGAAAGACAGGCCTGGTGGGGAGATAGGACTGATAGGGAGATAGGACTGGTGGGGAGATAGGAAAGGTAGGACTGGTGGGGAGATAGGACTGGTGGGGATTTAGGAAAGATAGGACTGGTGGGGAGATAGGAAAGGTAGGACTCGTGGGGAGATAGAGGACTGGTGGGGAGATAGAATATATAGGACTGGTGGGGAGATAGGAAAGATGGGACTGGTGGGGAGACAGGACTGGTAGGGAGATAGGACTGGTGGGGAGATAGGAAAGATAGGACTAGTGGGGAGATAGGACTGCTGGGGAGATAGAAAGATAGGACTGGTGGGGAGATAGGACTGGTGGGGAGATAGGAAAGACAGGACTGGTGGGGAGATAGGACTGGTGGGGAGATAGGAAAGATAGGACTGGTGGGGAGATAGGACTGGTGGGGAGATAGGAAAGATAGGACTGGTGGGGAGATAGGACGGGTGGGGAGATAGGAAAGATAGGACTGGTGGGGAGATAGGACTGGTAGGGAGATAGGACGGGTGGGGAGATAGGAAAGATAGGACTGGTGGGGAGATAGGACTGGTGGGGAGATAGGAAAGATAGGACTGGTGGGGAGATAGGACTGGTGGGGAGATAGGACTGGTGGGGAGATAGGACTGGTGGGGAGATAGGAAAGATCGGACTGGTGGGGAGATAGGAAAGATCGGACTGGTGGGGAGAGAGGACTGGTGGGGAGATAGGAAAGATCGGACTGGTGGGAAGATGGGAAAAGGTAGGAGGACTGGCAGCTAAAAAGTGGGAGTGGGGAGGGGTGGATAAACGTGTAAGAGATTTGGAAAGGTACAAAAAGGTAGAAGTGGTAAAAGAGACAGGAAAAGTAGAAAGGTAAGAGGGATAGGAAAGACTGGGAAAGGAAGAAGCGGTGGAAAGGGTACGAAGGTAGGTAGAGATAAGAACGAAAGGCGAGATGGAAAAGATAGGGACAGGCAGGAGAGAAAGGAACAGTGTGGACATTTTGGAAGGGATGGGAAAGGTAGAAGAGACAGAAAAGGTGAAAAGCTAGGTAAAGATAAGAAACGTAGAGAGATACGAAATGTAGGTTAAGATTTAAGGTAGTCATGGTTGGTCAAGGTAAGTAACTGTACGAAAGAAATGTAAATAAAAGATACGGAAAGTCAGGTACGGTGACCAAGATAGAAAAGGCAGGGAAAGTTCGGAAAGCCAGGAATATAAAAAATAAAAAATAAAAAAAAAAATAAAAAAGGGGGGGGGGGGGGGGGGGGGGGGGGGGGGTAGGAGAGAGACAAGACAGGTAGGAAATCATAGGAAAGGTGAGAAAGACAGGGAAAGAGGGGAAAAGACAAACTGGGAAAGGTTTAAAAACAGTTTGCAAAATATGATAAGCGAGAAAGGCTGGGTGTCGGAAAATGAGAGACGCATTTGAAAACGATCACGGAAAAGAAAAGAAAAATCAGGAACAGTCAGGAAAAGCGTGAGGTGGCAAGTACAGCAGGAAAAGTGAGGAAAAAAAAAAGGGGGGGGGGGGGGGGGGGGGGGGGGGGCTTAAAAAATAATATGAAAAGTTTAGAACAGATTTTTCTTAACCCACAATACGTGGATGTAAAAAAAAAAAAAAAAAAAAAAAAAAAAAAAAAAAAGTAGGTAGGGAAAGTGTGGTAAATTAGGAAAAGATAGAAAAATAATGGTAAAGAGGGAAAAGGCATAAAGGAGTTGAATATAGGATTCGGTGTGATAAAATATAAACAAATAGGAAAACAGTTAGACTCAAAGTGAGATGACTGTCAGCGGAAACAGAAACACAAATGTTAAGAATGATAACTGAGTGAGCCCGCCCCAAAAACAAGAACAAACAAGTTACAAGTCAGAACACTTTTGTCTTGTAACTTTTTGTCGTTGTTTTTGACAGACTCACTAAGAATTCTTCTTCTTTTTTTTTTAAAGAAGGAAATGATATATAAAGAAAAAAAAGGGAACTACAGAGAAAAATGGGACAAACAAGGAAACGAGGGAAAGATCAGAAACGCAGAAGTAAGAAAGTAAGAAATGATAGATACGTTTTCGATCATCAGGAAAAGGTCCGACAGAAAGCAGGGAAAAGTACCCAGTGAGGCAATGTAGGGAAAACGTGTGAGCATAATTATGGCGAAAAAAAGAATATGTGGAATCCAGCAGGAGAGAAAAAAAAGAAAAGAAAAGAGACAAAGAACTGAAAATGGAAAGCTGACGGAATGCATCTGCGCACCGCAACAGTCAAAGCTAAAAACCGAATGCGCAAGGAAAAAAAAAAAACAAAAACAAAAAAAAAAAAAAAACAAAAACAAAAAAACCCCCAGATCCAACTGACTGAAAAGTTAAATGGTTCCAAAATGCACGCGCAGCCAAGCTCCAAAAGACGATACCGCTGCCGTCACAATAAACAAGCTTCATTGCTAAGCTCGGAATACAATGTACAAGACAACAAAAACAAAACGGTGTGAATTAATAAATGAAATCTTTTTGAAAACGCAGCCAAACTCTTAGAAAAAAAAAAAAATCAAACACTTACTTGTTAAAACAACTGTGCGCAAACAAGCCAGCAGAAGCCATTATTCTTGTTAGTAGTAACAGTAGTATTGTTACCATTATCATCCTCGTCACCATCATCATCGTCGTAGTCGTCCTCGTTATTATTGTTGTTATTGTTTTGTTGTTGTCATGTTTAACCTAGTAGTAGTGGTAGTAGTAGCAGCAGCAGCAGCAGCAGTAAACAACAACAACAACAACAACAGTCGTTGTCATCGTCGTTGTTGTTGTTGTTGTTATCTGTTACCTAGTAGTAGTGGCAGCAGCAATAGTCGTCGTCGTCGTCGTAGTAGTAGTAGTGGTGGTGGTGGCGGTGGTGATGGCGGCGTTGCTGGTGGTGGTGGTAGTAGTAGTGATAGTAGTAGTAGTGTAGTAGTAGTAGTAGTAGAAGTAGCAATAGTAGTTGTAGTGGTGGTGGTGGTGGTGGTAGTGGTAGAAGTAGTAGTAGTATAGTAGTCGTAGTAGTGATGGTGGTGGTAGAAGTAGTAGTAGTTGTTGTCGCAGCAGCAGTAGTAGTAGAAGTAGTAGTGGTAGTAGTAGCAGCAGTAGGAGCAGCAGCAATAGTAGTAGAAGTAGTACGTGTACGAATAAAGCAACAACAACAACAACAACAAGAGTGCATATCGAACACGAGAAATCATGACCCATCCCCGTAGGCATCTCAACCAGCAGCATCCCAGCAAAGCAAGTGTCACAGCGAAATACTGATCAAGAAGAAGAACAGAAGAAAGAAAGAAATCGGTTTTCAAAGATGGCACAGCCACCACCTCTCCATAAAGCTTCAGCAGTATAGCAGCAATGGTAACAGTGGTAGCAGCAGCGACAGCAAAGGAAGCAGCAGCAGCAGTAGTGGTGGTGGTAGTGTAGCAGCAGCAGCAGCAGCAGTAGTAACATCAGCAGAGCAGTAGTAACATCAGCAGAGCAGTAGTCACATCAGCAGAGCAGTAGTCCACATCAGCAGAGCAACAGTACATCAGCAGAGCAGTAGTCACATCAGCAGAGCAATAGTAACATCAGCAGAGCAACAGTAACATCAGCAGAGCAGTAGTAACATCAGCAGAGCATTAGTAACATCAGCAGAGCAGTAGTAACATCAGCAGAGCAATAGTAACATCAGCAGAGCAGTAGTCACATCAGCAGAGCAGTAGTCACATCAGCAGAGCAACAGTAACATCAGCAGAGCAGTAGTCACATCAGCAGAGCAGTAGTCACATCAGCAGAGCAACAGTAACATCAGCAGAGCAGTAGTCACATCAGCAGAGCAGTAGTCACATCAGCAGAGCAACAGTAACATCAGCAGAGCAGTAGTAACATCAGCAGAGCAGTAGTAACATCAGCAGAGCAGTAGTAACATCAGCAGAGCACTGGTAACATCAGCAGAGCACTAGTAACATCAGCAGAGCAATAGTAACATCAGCAGAGCAATAGTAAAATCAGCTGAGCAACAATAACATCAGCAGAGCAATAGCAACATCAGCAGAGCAGTAGTACCGGCAAAAGCAGAAGCAGCAGCATGATAAGTAGAACGAACAAAGGGACATAGACAGACAGACACGGACGGAAGGAAGGACGGAGAGAAAGAGCGGAACAAACAAGAACAGACCAAAGAGAGAGAAATTAAAAGAAAAGCGTTATTGTTCGGAGTCGGGGAGGGTGGAAGGGAGAGGGGAAAGGGGGTCCTGTTAAAAAAAAACCATATATATATATATATATCATCAAAGATCAATTAATACACTAACAAGCAAGCAAGCCATAAGCGCACACGTTGGCAACTGGTTTACGAACACACACACACACACACACACACACACACACACACACACACACACACACACACACAGGCGCGCGCGCACGCACTCGGGCACACACGCACGCACGAGCGTGCTAAGAGAGAGAGGGACAGACAGAGAAAGACACAGACAGACAGACGATAAGAAACACATACAGACAGAGAGAGAGAGAGAGGCAGAGTGAGAGACAGACAAAGCTGAAACACAGACAGACGAGGAGAAAAACAGAGACACAGAGAGAGACAGAAACAGACAAGACTTAAGACACTCAAACAGACACACAGACCAAAGACACGGAAAGATACAGACCGGAAACACAAAGATGCTGGGGACAGACCGAGTGGGATATCACAGAAAAATATGCATAGGAGAGCGAAGGGGAGGAGGGGGGGAGCGGAGGGGGGAGGGTTAAGAAAGTGGAGATGATAACAGAATGGTTGGATTTTGAGGAGAGGAATGAAGTGGGGGGGGGGGGGGGGGGGGGGGGGGGGGCGAAAATGTATGAAAGGGGAACAAGAGGATGCCGTCCAGACGAGGGGAAGAAACAGAGAGAACCAAGGAAAAAAAAAACAAACAAACAAAAAAAACACCACCAAGAAACGTTACGGAGTGTGTCCCTCTATGACACCTGCCGCCAGTCGGTGTGATCGCTGTTATTACACGCCAAGATGTGTCAAGACCACCGCTGTGTGAAATGCGAAGGAAGGAGGAAAGAGAGATGGTGGAGAGGAGGGGAAAAATAAAAGAAAGAAACAAAGAGGAATGTTAAAAAGGAAGCGTCTCACCAGGGTAACTAAAGAGAGATAATTCGAGGGTCTGGACTGTTTTTTAGTACCTGCAGAGAGGATGGCAGTAAAGGTTGTTTCCTATCCATTGACCTATTAAATTCGTTTACTGCGGCCATGAACAGAACATTCCACACGTGGTGTTCCGCCAGTTTCAGTCTGTTATCACTGCTGCCATCAACAGACGATCAGATTTGTGTTTCTCGCCTAGTTTATTCCGCTACGATTGTTGCCATGAAAAGGAGATAGTCTGGTGTTGTTTAACCTGTTTCGATGGATATCACTGTTGCCATGAACAGGAGATATGTCTGGTGTTGCTTAACTGTTTCAATGGATATTACTGCTGTCATGAACAGGAGATAAGTCTGGTGTTGTTTAACCTGTTTCAATGGATATTATTGCTGTCATGAACAGGAGATAAGTCTGGTGTTGTTTAACCTGTTTCAATGGATATTATTGCCGTCATGAACAGGAGATAAGTCTTGTGTGTTTAACCTGTTTCAATGGATATTATTGCTGTCATGAACAGGAGATAAGTCTTGTGTTGTTTAACCTGTTTCAATGGATATTATTGCTGTCATGAACAGGAGATAAGTGTGGTGTTGTTTAACCTGTTCAATGATATCATTGTTACCTTTAACTGAAGGTCAGACTGAAGTTGTTTACCTGTCTTATTCTCTTAACACTGCTGCCAGTTACAGAAGGTCAGGGTGTAGGCTGTTCACGTGTTTCCTCGTTCTCTTACTATTGATACCTTTTACACAAAGTCAGAGTGTTCACTGACTTGATTAACTTTTTCGTTATGATTTTCATCCTTAACAGAAGATTAGGCTTGTCCACATGTTTTGATTTTGCCATTTCAGTTGACATTTACGGATGATTCGACTTGTGTTGTTCACCTGTTTCATTCTCCCATCTTTCATTTACAGAAGACAGGATTGTGTTGTTCACCTGTTTTCATTCTCCCTTTCATTTCATTTACGGAAGACAGGATTGTGTTGTTCACCTGTTTCATTCTGTTGCCTGTCACAGAAGACAGGATTGTGTTGTTCACCTGTTTCATTCTGTTGTCGTTGTTGCCTGTTACAGAAGACAGGATTGTGTTGTCTACCCGTTTCATTCTGTTGCCTGTCACAGAAGACAGGATTGTGTTGTTCACCTGTTTCATTCTGTTGTCGTTGTTGCCTGTTACAGAAGACAGGATTGTGTTGTCTACCTGTTTCATTCTGTTGTCGTTGTTGCCTGTCACAGAAGACAGGATTGTGTTGTTCACCTGTTTCATTCTGTTGTCATTATTGTCTGTTACAGAAGACAGGATTGTGTTGTTCACCTCTTTAATTCTGTTGTCATTGTTGTCATTCACAAAGGATTAGATTCTTCTGTTCATTTTTTTTCTGCTGTCATTGTTACCAGCAACAGAAGATTAGGCTTGTGTGCTGTTCACCAATTTCATTCCTTTATTATTGTTGCCATAGAAGATCTGTCACGAATTTCAGCCATTTCATTCTGTTATTTCTGTTGCCATGGAAGATGTGTCACGAATTTCACCTATTTCATTCTGTTATTTCTGTTGCTATAGACAAAAGATCTGTCTTGAATTTCAGCTATATTGTCTTGTTATTTCTATAGCTATAGACAAAACATCCGTCTCGAATTTCAGCTATTTCATTCCGTTTTTCTTTTTTCTGTTGCTATAGACAGAACATTTGTCTGGAATTTCATCTATTTCATTCTGTTATTACTGTTGCCATAGACAGAAGATTTGAGACCTTTAAACTGCAATATACATTCCATTGTACTATCAGCACCTTCCCCCACCCCCACCCCCACCCCCCAAAAAAAAAAAAAAAAAAAAAACTATTAACACACATATCTCAAATGTCTTTTTTCACAATAGTTTTGCAACTGGGGACTGAGCAATAACCAAAGCAATATAAAAAAAAGCAAGGGTTATTTACCACACTATCAACATTGTCAGAATTTTTTAAAAATATCTTCTTCTTATAAGCTGGGGTTAGTATAGGGCATTCAAATAAAAGATGACGAATTGAGATATTCTCCTGACATATACACGCTATGCCTCGTGCCTCGTGAATATTTTGTATTCCATGTATTTAACCGTAATTTATGAATTAATCTGGCTAGATACCTTGGACATGATGATGGCAGAACGAATAATTTCTCATTAAGATGTTTCTTCCGCATATTCTTTTCCAATCGCTGGATCAATTCATGCGGAGAAACATTTACGACTTTGTTGAAGGGTGTTTCAGAAATTGTACAAGCTCCCTGCTTTGCCAATTTGTCTGCTAATTCATCCCTTTTAAGCCACAATGTGAAGGAACCCAGCAAAAAAATCAACTGCTATACTCGGGAAAGTAAACAATGTAACAGATGCTTAATTCAAAAAAAGAATATCAGTTCTAATTTTAGATTTCCAGTGCTTTAATGATTGTAAAACTGATTTTGAATCAACACAAAATAGCACACTATAAAATGATACTGGCGTGTCATATAAGATATAATTCAGAGCTTTCATAATTGCATATAGCTCTGATGTATAAATTGAAAATTCTCTGCCTAGATAGAAAGACTTTTGCACATTTAAGGATGGTATAGTAAATCCAGCACCACTGTCAGACGTTTCCATTACTGAACCATCTGTAAATATTTTTAAATGATTTGGATAAGTCTTTTCGAGATGTTCTCGAACTTCATTTACTAGAATATTTACATTGTCATCTTTCTTCAAAGTAGTATATTCATCATCAATTTTTGCGTTGAGATGCTCCCATGGGGGCATTTGAGGAACAATAGGAACCTCCCGAAATTGCATCAATATCAATACTACATTCGGACATAAGCTCACAAGTGAAATTTCTAATTGGCTGTATGTATGATATATTTTTAGACCTTTTGGGGTATTCCTTGTTGGAATCCATAAGAATTTCATCAGTAACAGAGTTTTTTTTACAGAGGCCTCTTACAACGTATTTGGACACATCCAACGTTCGTTGTTCATTAAGAGGTAAAATGTTTGTCTCCTTATAGCATTTCATTGTGTTTGTGTGCACTGGAACACCCAAAGCTAATTTTAAAGCTTTACTATCTAAGCTTTGCAGTTTCTTTAAAAGGTAGTTAGATGCAGAGAAGTATAGTATATTTCCTGTCCATATATTAATTTTGATCGAACTAACGATGTATATAAATGTAAAAGTGTGGTACAGTCTTGACCCCATGGTTGACAACATATAATTTTGAGCAAATTTAATCTTTTCCTAGCTTTATCTATCAAATTTCCAATATGCTTTTTTTCCAGTTCAGCTTCGGTGTTAAAAAAACACTCCTAAGAACTTGACTGTTTGCTTATATTGTAGAACATTGTCATCAAGAATAAGGTTGGGCAGAGCCTTTGGGTTTTCGCCATTATTAAAAAGCATTAAACAAGTTTTCTCACCAGATAATTCGAGACCGTTCTCTTTCATGTAAGCAGACAGACTGTCCAATTCTCCTTGATACATTGTCTGTACAAATTTTACTGCCCTTTTATTCGAGTGCTTCCTTAATGAAGTATTAATCCAAATGGCAATATCATCTGCATACTGCACTACATTGGTGGTTTTTGACAATGCCTTTGGGAGATCATGTATAAGGATCGTAAATAATAAAGGTGCAATAACAGAACCCTGAGGAATGCCCATATCTATTTTCCTGAATGATGAATATATTTTTCCAATTCGTGTACATATATTTCTTCCTTCTAGAAAGTTTTTTTTTATATAATCATACATATTCCCAGAAATACCAATATTTTTCAGTTTATACAATAATCGAGCATGCCAAACACGGTCGTATGCTTTCTTTACATCAAAGAATGTAGCTAGTGTACTTTTTCTGCGTGAAAATTGCTTTTTTATATGAGAAGTTAGTTTTACTAAATGATCAGTTGTGCAACGCCCTTTTCTGAATCCAGCTTGCTGGACTGGAATAATGTCATTTTTTTCACAATAATATAATAAACGCGTTTGTACAATTTTTTCAAGAAGTTTACCAACATGGGATGTTAAAGCAATGGGTCTATAGCTATTTACAGATGTTCTCGTTTTACCTTCTTTTGGTACTGGTACTACCACTGAACTTTTCCAGATTGTAGGAATAGTGCGTACGTCCAACATTTTTGGAACAACGAATGTAGTAATATTTTCCACGAAGAAGGCAAGTGACGAAGAAGCTCGTAAGAAATACCATCTAGGCCCACTGCTGAATCATAAGCAATGACTTAGATGCCTGAGCAAATGATCAAATCCGTTTGAAGTGCGTGCGTGCGTGCGTGCGTGCGTGCGTGCGTGTTCACCAGTTAAAGATTTATTCCTTCATTCGATTTTTTTTTTCTTCTTTTCTTCTTCTTCTTCTTCTTCTTGTGCTTCTTCTTCTTCTTGTTGTAAATATGTTTATCATTATCAATACCTTTTCTTGAATGATTAAGCTTATGCTGACGCTGAAGCTACTGATGATAATGAACTGAATGATGATTGTCATGGCCGGGATGTTACCAAATGATCAATTATCACCATCATTATCATCAAATGATCAATTATCACCATCATTATCATCATCATTAGTATCATGATCATCATCCTCACCATTAGCATATCATTGTCACAATTCCACCACTCGATGTTAACATAATGTCATTGTATTTTAGGAGTGCAGAAAAAAAAGTGCAGTTGCATATGCTAATACGCATGAAAATACTTTGATATGCCTTTATTGTTAAGATCATCATTATTATCATTATAGTTATTAAGGAGTGCAGAATACAAGAGTGCAGTTATACATGATACTGGTAGCCATGGTCATGGTTAATTATTAATGCGTGTCTAATGCAGATTCTACACCCTGGTTCAACCATATGATACATAACATGGCCTTGGTTAGAGATGAACATATGCATCCTAAAGAAACAAACAACTAGCAAACAAATGCAACAGAATAAACAGATTAGCAAAACAAACAGATCAGTAGATAACACACGAAATTAACCCAATGAAAGGGGAGCACTAAACATAGGTGGCCGTTTCAAGGGTAGGGGACTAAATGTCATCCATCCTTAACGAAGGGCCACAGTAATGCACAACAATGCATCATATGCGAGGGAAATAAATCATAATCCGCATATTAATCCAGGTTTTAAGGGACAATTAATCAACCACACATCAATCCAGGTATAAAAATGAAAAAAAAAAAAAAAAAAAAAAAAGCCAAAAAAAGCCATCTGAATGCCAGTCAAAATTCATGAGGTACAATAGGTTTTTCCAGCGCATACAGTCATCCATTTTCTGGCTGCCACAAAATACATGTTATCTTGTAGCATCGGATTTCCGTGCAGGGACGCTTTGGGCATTCATTCATTAATTGATATGTGCAGGTACGCTTTGGGCGTTAATTCATTAATTGATATGCGTGATTAATTGCAAGTGTGCAGGAACCATTATTGGCAGCAGTCAAAAGGGCCACAGAGAGAGGAAAGGAAGGAGGGGGGTGGGTGTGTCATGCATGCAGAGTCAGTTTCTGGAATGTCTGGTTGATGTTGTTATTGGTGGTGGTGGTGGTGGTGGTGGTGTCGTTGCTGTTGTTGTTGTTTTGTTGTTGCTGATGTTGTTTTAATTACCTCAGGTGGGGCCCGACCTACACAAAGGAAAACATCAAGATTTTGTTACACATTCACAAAGGTCAATAATCTACACAACCTTTTTTTCCTTCTTTTTTTTTCCCCCCTTCTTTTACTTTAGCGGCTCGCTAAACAAACAATCTACGGAACTATTGTTCCACAGGCGTTAAACAAACAAACAATCTACAGACCTTTTCTCTCACTTTTCCAAGACGTTACTAACACCAAAATAACACAATACTGCAAATGCCACGGTTTCGTTTCATTGGCTCGGATAGTGGGAGACAGCACGGACCTGGCCAGTCATAAATCGCTGTGGCAATGACAGTGCTGTAGCTGCGTGTGTTAGTGACTGCTTTTTCTGTTGTGAGTGATCAAACCTTTAGATGTTCGGCACTTCACAGAAACTAAACAGGGCACCGGACGCAGTGCAGACATCCACAAACGTCAAACGAATTTTGGTCAATCCCTTAAGTCAGTTCTCAACTGAAAAACGACCTTTTTTTCTGCCAGGGGAAGTAATCGTTGGCACAGACAGAAGGAGTTCATTCCCGTGCGCACCTTTTCCCCCCTTCCAAACAGAACATGCAAAATGCGATAGGACTTTTATCTCTCAACACACACACACACACACACATACACACACACACACACACACACACACGCGCGCGCTCACACACACACACACACACACACACACACACACACACACACACACACACACACACACACACATTATTCCATAAAAAAAAATGAATAAACTCGTTAATGGTTATCAGTTCGTTAAACGGACGCCTCATCTTCCTGTTCTGTGGAAAGTTCAAATTAACCTTACCAATAAAGCGAAGAGACCCAGAGATCCGCGCAACGGATCCGTAGCAAAACTTGACGGAATTTCCCTTGGGCCTCACTTCATCTTTCAAAAAGTTTCTGTAAAAATCGTTTGGTTACTTTCTGCGTCATATCGCTTTTTTTTATTCATCCTGCCGAACAATCGACAACGCATCGTTGGATCAGGGTCTGCATTTTACCAGATCCCCCTGCGACCTTTTAGTGAGCTCGTTCTTCAGATGCAGCAGGCCTGTTTAGCCTAACACTGCGGTTGATGTACTTTTCCTCAGTATACAGCGCCTTCTTGTTCAAGGAGTGTGTACAACATTCTCATTTCTTTAAAAGCGGGAGAAGAAGAAGGAGGGGGAGCTGGAGGAGAGAGAGCGGGGAGGGGGATATTGCGTGAACTGCAGTTCAAAAGAAAAAAAAAAAAAGGGGGGGGGGTTTCTATCTGATACAAATTGCTTTCACACCTGATTCATCAGCATACTTTGGCACGAACTCATGCTCTCTCGCCGCTTGTTGTTGTTGTTGTTGTTTTATTTTTCTACATGTTTCAGGGCATGTTGTCAAAAAAATAAAAAGTAATAATAAAAAAAAAAGGGTGGGGGGGGGGGGGGGGGGGGGGGGGGGGGGGGGGGGACAAAAAAAAAAAAAAAAAAAACAGGAGGAAAGAAAAGGACTCTGCCAAACGCAATTTCGCGCGCGGAAGCTAGCAAAGAGTTGTCATTCTTTGGTCAAAAAGTCTGCAGTCGTTACACGCCGCAAGTTCAATCACCGCTCAAGAACTTCTCCAAGATGGATTTTTTTTTTTTCATTTGTTTTTTTCCCCGACTTTTTTTTTTTTTTTTTAACAAGTTAGTCATACTTATCGTATTTTTTGCCAACACGTGTACAAAATACGACGAAATCGTACGGGTAAAGAGATTTGATAAAACCCTTCTTTTGATCACGTTTCCATCTCAAAAGCTCGGTGGGTTTTTTGTGTAATGGCGCTGAGAGACAGACCAACACACCAACCACGGTTCAGAGCGAAAACATAACCTCCAGGTTGTTGGTAAAGATGAGGGCATGATGTCCTGAAGACGAAACTTTGGTGAAGAGATGGTGCTTTCTCTGGAACCTATGTGGGAACACTAGAGGCAAAACACACGCTGTTCTGACCATCAACCGTTCGGTAACAGGCTCTCTTTTGTCAGCGTGCGCATGCACAGATATATGTGTGTGTGTGTGTGTGTGTGTGTGTGTGTGTGTGTGTGTGATGTGTGTGTGTGTGTGTGTGTGTGTGTGTGTGTGTGTGTGTGTGTGTGTGTGTGTGTGCGTGCGTGCGTGCGCCCGTGTGTGTGTGTGTGTGTGTGTGTGTATGTGTGTGTGTGTGTGTGTGTGTGTGTGTGTGTGTGTGGATCCAACAGAGTTGTACTGCCGCTACACCAAAATAATTGCTTGTACGTCTTTCACTAGCACACACCTCTAATGCAAATGTGTGGTTTGTCATCATTCTGACAACATTTATTCGACTACCTTTTTGAACATATAACATGTTACAATTAAATTTCCTACCAGACTGCTACGTATGTTTTTTGCCTTATACTTTGCTGAAAGAGAAATATCGTCTTTTGGGGAGGAAAGGGACGGGTTTTGACAGATTAACCAAGAAATCACATGAAAGAAGCTCTGATAACATTGTTTAGCTAATGGAAAGCAAAATGGTCACTACATCTATAATTATGCACAACAACAATTAGTGCACAGAGAGAAGGACGTCAGGGAACAGACAAAAATTAAAACAATACAAAATTTAAAACAATCACGAAGTCATGTTTGATTTAAATACAGGGCTAATACTACAACTTACTTATCGAAAAGAAAGTAAGATTTGTGTAAACGCAGGCACGCGCTCATGCACGCACACACACACACACACACACACACACACACACACACACACGCGCGCGCGCGCGCGCGCGCGCGCGCACAGACACAATTTTAACTGAATTTCGCTCATATGGGAACGTATGTGCTAAATTCGATGAACGAATTATAACTTATCCAAACCAAACAAAGCTACATCTTTTCTATTGCGTCTGGGATAACCATCTAATATATCCACACAAAAAACTGATGACCTATCAGTACCGACTGTCTTTTTGTTTGTTTGTTTGTTTGTTTGTTTTTTCTCTCGCAAACCCCGTTACGAAGATTTCTAATTACTAGACACACTGCTTTACAAAGTCATCGAAATCCAGCTCTTCCACATCCAGAAAACCAGTCCTTGTGCATCCTTTAAACCAAATTCTGTTAAAACATTTCACATCTCTGCTCAGTCGCTTTGATAACAGAAAAAAGGAGGGTGTGGGGGTGGGGTGAGCAATATTGTTTAGAAATACATGGTATTTCTATTCCGTCACTTTGATAACAAACCAGTATTTCCCATAAATATTCAGAAAATCTGCTCCGTCATTTTAATCTAAAAAGAAAGAACCCAGTTTAGAAATATTTAACATGTATACTGTCATTTAAATGAAACCCTCTTTAGATTAGAGACATTCAGCATATGCTGCTTAGTTGCATTCCATTCATATGATAAGGCTGTTTAGAACAGTTAAGTTCTTGAACTCTGCCACTTTGCTTAAACCCGGTGCTGTCTTGAAACATACAGCATTTGTATTCCGCCACTTTAATTTAAAAAAAAAAAAAAAGTGCTGTCTTCAAATATTCAGCATTTCTACCGCGCAACGTTCAGCGTCAGTTCATCACTACACATTGTCTATGAACGTTTCAGCGTCATTCATCACTACACATTGTCTATGAACGTTCAGCGTCAGTTCATCACTGCACATTGTCTATAAACGTTCAGCGTCAGTTCATCACTGTTCATCAGTCTCACTGCACATTGTCTATAACGTTCAGCGTCAGTTCATCACTACACAGTCACGTTCAGCGTCAATTCATCACTGCACATTGTCTATAAACGTTCAGTGTCAGTTCATCACTACACATTGTCTATGAACGTTCAGCGTCAGTTCATCACTGCACATTGTCTATAAACGTTCAGCGTCAGTTCATCACCGCACACATTGTCTATAAACGTTCAGAGTCAGTTCATCACACTGCACATTGTCTATGAACGTTCAGTCAGTTCATCACTGCACATTGTCTATGAACGTTCAGCGTCAGTTCATCACTACACATTGTCGTCAGTTCATCACTGCACATTGTCTATAAACGTTCAGCGTCAGTTCATCACTACACATTGTCTATGAACGTTCAGCGTCAGTTCATCACTACACATTGTCTATGAACGTTCAGCGTCAGTTCATCATTGTCTACACATACACATTTCTATGAACGTTCAGCGTCAGTTCATCACTACACATTGTCTATGAACGTTCAGCGTCGTTCATCACTACACATTGTCTATGAACATTTCAGACGTCAGTCAGTTCATCACTACACATTGTCTATAAACGTTCAGCGTCAGTTCATCACCGCACATCATTGTCTATGAACGTTCACCGTCAGTTCATCACGCACACATTGTCTATAAACGTTCAGCGTCAGTTCATCACCGCACACATTGTCTATGAACGTTCAGAGTCAGTTCATCACTACACATTGTCTATAAACGTTCAGCGTCAGTTCATCACCGCACATTGTCTATGAACGTTCAGAGTCAGTTCATCACTACACATTGTCTATGAACGTTCAGCGTCAGTTCATCACCTGCACATTGTCTATGAACATTTCAGCGTCAGTTCATCACTGCACATTGTCTATGAACGTTCACGTTTGTCAGTTCATCACTGCACATTGTCTATAAACGTTCAGCGTCAGTTCATCACCGCACATTGTCTATATAAACGTTCAGCGTCAGTTCATCACTACACATTGTCTATAAACGTTCAGCGTCAGTTCATCACTACACATTGTCTATAAACGTTCAGAGTCAGTTCATCACTGCACACATATTGTCTATACACATTGTACTATAAACGTTCAGCGTCAGTTCATCACTTTGTCTATAAACGTCAGCGTCAGTTCATCACTACACATTGTTCTATGAACGTTCAGCGTCAGTTCATCACTACACATTGTCTATGAACGTTCAGAGTCAGTTCATCACTACACATTGTCTATCACTAACATTGTCTCTGAAGATTCAGAGTCAGTTCATCACCGCACACATTGTCTATGAACCTTCAGAGTCAGTTCATCACTGCACATTGTCTATGAACGCTCAGCGTCAATTCATCACTGCACATTGTCTATAAACGTTCAGCGCTGGGACACCGTCATTCTTCACTACACACATTGTCTATAAACGTTCAGCGTCAGTTCATCACTGCACATTGTCTATGAACGTTCAGTGTCAGTTCATCACTACACATTGTCTGTGAACGTTCAGAGTCAGTTCATCACCGCACACACATTCTATGAACGTTCAGAGTCAGTTCATCACCGCACACATTGTCTATGAACGTTCAGCGTCAGTTCATCACTACACATTGTCTATGAACTTTCACCGTCAATTCATCACTGCACATTGTCTATGAACGTTCACCGTAAGTTCATCACTACACATTGTCTATGAACGTTCAGCGTCAGTTCATCACTACACATTGTCTATGAACGTTCAGCGTCAGTTCATCACTGCACATTATCTATGAACGTTCAGAGTCAGTTCATCACCGCACACATTGTCTATGAACGTTCAGAGTCAGTTCATCACCGCACACATTGTCTATGAACATTCAGAGTCAGTTCATCACTACACATTGTTTATAAACGTTCAGCGTCAGTTCATCACCGCGCACATTGTCTATGAACCTTGAGAGTCAGTTCATCACTACACGTTGTCTATAAACGTTCAGAGTCAGTTTCATCACCGCGCACATTGTCTATGAACATTCAGAGTCAGTTCATCACTACAATTGTCTATAAACGTTCAGCGTCAGTTCATCACCGCACATCTTTTATAAACGTTCAGCGTCAGTTCATCACTACACATTGTCTATAAACGTTCACTGTCAGTTCATCACTGCACATTGTCTATAAGCGTTCATTGTCAGTTCATCACTGCACATTGTCTATAAACGTTCACTGTCAGTTCATCACTACACATTGTCTATAAACGTTCAGCGTCAGTTCATCACTACACATTGTCTATAAACGTTCAGCGTCAGTTCATCACTACACATTGTCTATAAACGTTCAGAGTCAGTTCATCACTACACATTGTTTATAAACGTTCAGCGTCAGTTCATCACCGCGCACATTGTCTATGAACCTTGAGAGTCAGTTCATCACTACACATTGTCTATAAACGTTCAGAGTCAGTTTCATCACCGCGCACATTGTCTATGAACATTCAGAGTCAGTTCATCACTACACATTGTCTATAAACGTTCAGCGTCAGTTCATCACCGCACATCTTTTATAAACGTTCAGCGTCAGTTCATCACTACACATTGTCTATAAACGTTCACTGTCAGTTCATCACTGCACATTGTCTATAGCGTTCATTGTCAGTTCATCACTGCACATTGTCTATAAACGTTCACTGTCAGTTCATCACTACACATTGTCTATAAACGTTCAGCGTCAGTTTCATCACTACACATTGTCTATAAACGTTCAGCGTCAGTTCATCACTACACATTGTCTATGAACGTTCAGCGTCAGTTCATCACTACACATTGTCTATAAACGTTCAGCGTCAGTTCATCAATACACATTGTCTATAAACGTTCAGCGTCTGTTCATCACTACACATTGTCTATGAACATTCAGAGTCAGCTCATCACTACACATTGTCTATGAACGTTCAGAGTCAGTTCATCACTACACATTGTCTATGAACATTCAGAGTCAGTTCATCACCGCACACATTGTCTATGAACCTTCAGAGTCAGTTCATCACCGCACACATTGTCTATGAACGTTCAGAGTCAGTTCATCACCGCACACATTGTCTATGAAACGTTCAGAGTCAGTTCATCACTGCACATTGTCTATGAACGCTCAGCGTCAATTCATCACTGCACATTGTCTATAAACGTTCAGCGCTGGGACACCGTCAATTCTTCACTACACACATTGTCTATAAACGTTTCAGCGTCAGTTCATCACTGCACATTGTCTATGAACGTTCAGCGTCAGTTCATCACTGCACATTGTCTGTGAACGTTCAGAGTCAGTTCATCACCGCACACATTGTCTATGAACGTTCAGAGTCAGTTCATCACCGCACACATTGTCTATGAACGTTCAGAGTCAGTTCATCACCGCACACATTGTCTATGAACGTTCAGAGTCAGTTCATCACCGCACACATTGTCTATGAACGTTCAGTCAGTTCATCACCGCACACATTGTCTATGAACGTTCAGAGTCAGTTCATCACTGCACTTTGTCTATAAACGTTCAGTGTTGGGACATTTCATCACATCTACAAATTCCAATTCTGTCTGGAAACAGCAGCACTGGTGCGAGATTAGAAATGATACTCAGCTCTGCGAAAAGAAAAGTACTTTTAACAAAAGTGGAAAAATAAGACAATCAATAAACTGAAAAAAAAAAGAAACAAAACAAAAACCTCCACACCTATGTAGAACAGACATTAGTTCTCTCGATTCAAGTATGTCAAAAACTGTACAGGCTCATCTCTAAGCTTAGTGAGGTCATTCGAATCTAAACCCAGTTCTGCCTGTATTCCCCCCCCCCCCCCCCCCCCCACCCAACCATCCCCCATTTCCTGCACTTTCATCAAAGCGCACTTCTGTCTAGGTCTGCCACATTCAAAGAACTATATGAATACATAAATTAATGAATGAATGAACTGGTTGAACCAGACATACTAATTAGTCGAATTATCTGCCACACGAAAAATGCTGCCAAACGAGGGTGCGAGGGGTGGGGGTGGGGGTGGGCTTCTTTCACGCCTCAGTTCTTAGTTTAAGCTGCGAAGCATTTTATAAATGAACAAAAATAAAAAGAAACTGATACGGACCAAAAAAGAAAAAGAAAAAGAATCGGAAACCAAATATCAGTAATTTTTGTTTAAAATATAAAAAAAAAAACCTTATATGTTTATATAACCAAAGAAATAAATGATTTTAATTTCATTATTTAATAAATAAGATAAAAAAAATTTTCATTGGACAAAAATAATCATAAATATGGAAAATGTGTAAAAACAAACAGAAGAAAGCGGCTCAGCTAACACACAAACAAAACAAAATAAACAGACAAAACCGATATAAGCCTATCAATTTTCGAACTCATTTTGGATAAACATGGCTGGGAATGTAAAAAAAAAACAAAAAACAAACCCCCCCCCCCCCCCCCCCCCCCCCCCAAATAACCAAAAAACAAAAACAAAATTCCGACAAACAAGCCAACCATTTCCACCTTGTCGCTTGAACTCATCAAGTGTGTTTGAATTAGCATCCTCGCTAGTTGAAACGTGAACATCGCCCTGCTGTTCTTGATTAATTAATAACCGTTATCTGGCCTTCAACTGCTCGATATGAGTTGTCTGCCCTTCCCTCATGTTCTCCCTCTCATCCTTCACCCCTGCCTACGTCCCTTCCCTCTCTCACGCCCCCCCCCCCCCCCCCCCCCCCTCCAGCCCCTCACTGCTACATCCCAAAGCACAATCGTTTCCATTGCTAGTTCTCTGTGTGCTGTTAAAACACGTTTTTCGTAAACAAAACAAAACAAAACAAACAACAAAAACAAAAAAAACCGCGAACAGTGGCATTTAGCGCAGCTGTGACTTCGTTTCTTAACCCAACGTACATATTCAGATATTCAGAACTGAACATGTATGCTGACCTTTGTGCCAAACCAAAGAAAAAGATATACTGAGCCCGAACTATAGCCCCTGTTTTCACTCTTGAAAAACGAAAAGTACGTCCATGAAATGGATTCGTTCTACTTAATCGACAAGCTAGCTGCAACTGACGAAAATGTGCCAAGTATTCAGTCCAGACACTTCTTTGACAACGAAAAGGAAATAAATGCGGAACGAAACGTGTCATTGTAATGAATTACAACTACCGTTTATATATGCTTGAATGAGGCAATTTCACACACACACACACACACACACACACACACACACACACACACACACACCTGTTTGGATTAGTTACCCACATTAAAACCACAATCACTAATTATACCAACAACAACAACAACACAAAAAAAAAACAGTATATACATATGTGTATATCTTTGCATCTCAACCTATTTTCAAACCATGACAAATCACACATTTCACCAGAAACACATTTCACCCCGAAAACAAATCAGATTATCTAAAGCATTGGGGAAGAAAGAACGTATCTTAGAACAATCAAGAGTCAACAAATATTAACCAATGATTAAAAAACACCAAAACAAACAAACAAACAACAGCAACAACAACAAAACTCAACCAATGAAAACTGACGCGAGAGACTTTCAAAAGCAACCAATGGGAAGAGACCACGTACCTCCACGTGCTTTGTGCGAGCCATTGACGAAAGCCCAGTCTCCCAGGAAGGTGGGCCAGTGGTTCGACCTTTGAGGGGTGAGGGAATCGTAGCAGTGGGAGAGAGGGGAGGCGGGGGCGATGGCCGCTTCCATCCCCGCCTTCTCCTCCTCCTCCACCTTCTCTATGATGGTGGAGAACATGGTGGGGAAGGACACCGTTCTCTTGTGGCCGCTTTTCTTGGGGCTCTTGGGTTCCCTGTCACAGGAGGAGGGGACCCAGGTGAGACGAAAGCAGGGAAGCGGTATCAATCTGCAGCGAGCACGCTTTTCTCTCTCTCTCTCTCTCTCCTCTCTCTCTCTCTCTCCTCTCTCTCTCTCTCTCTGTCTGTCTCTGTCTCTGTCTGTCTCTGTCTGTCTGTCTGTCTGTGTGTCTGTGTGTGTGTGTGTGTGTGTGTGTGTGTGTGTGTGTGTGTGGTGTGTGAGAGAGAGATAAAACATATGGAGAAACAGCTGGAAAGTGAAATCCCGAGAATGTGTGTGCGTGCGTGCGTGCGTGCGTGCGCGCGCGTGTGTGTGTGTGTGTGTGTGTGTGTGTGTGTGTGTGTGTGTGTGTGTGTGTGTGTTGTGTGTGTGTGTCGGTTCGAAGGACGCCAAGAACTGAGAGACACCCAGAATCATCCCATGCAGCCGACTGTGCACTGCCAAGGGAGTAGTCCAGGGTCCTTCATCTCCTTAGTTTTTTTGTGTGCTTTTTTTTTTTTCGGACAGTACCGAACAGTCGCCCCCTGTCCCGCCGCGCCATGGCCTGAGGTAGACTGACCAGGAATTCTCCGTCCCACAGGTCGTGGGTTCAAATCCTCTTACCCGCACCTTTGGGGAAGGGGAGTTTCCTATCTCCCGGATCACTAGGAAGCGCACGACTGGAGAGATCCGGATGACCTCTACCCAATAAACCCACGTGGTGGTGGGGGAGGGGGAGGGGGGGGGGGGGGGGGGGGGGGGGGGGGGGGGGGGTGGGGGGGGGGGGGGGGGGGGAGGGGGGGATAAGGAGGAGGAGAAAAACGAGCAGTAGAAGAAACAGGTTGTGGAACAGAATGAAGATTTATAAACATGCTTACCCCCTGTATAACCCAGGTACCCAAGGCGGTTTTTTTTTTTCAATATAAGTAAAACAGTGAAAAAAATACATACTGTGCACAAAAAAGAAATGCATATTTTTATTTTATTTCAGCCATTTCACTGCGTCATTTAGCATTCAAAATATTACAAGCACAGAAGAAATAAGACATCAATCTACTGTTTTATGTCTATTCATTATGTCTGACTATTCACACTGGACAGAGTTCCCTGCTATACGGGGCATGTTTCTGTCAAAATTTCCTTAATATTTTCAGCGATAAAATATGCGTTTTCTTTTTGTGCACAGTATATACTGGAATGAAATAATAATGAAAGAAAGAAGAAGAAGAAGAAGAAAGAAGAAGAAGCAAAAGACAAAAAAACCCACCACCTCATCAAAACAAACAAACAAACAAAAACAAAAAAGACGAATTGAAAATACAAACCATTCTAACCCCATTTTTCCTCTAATTCCCACCCCCGCCATTCAATTTCACCCCCCCCCCCCCCATTTACCCACCCATTTCCCATTTCACCACCCTCATTCTCTTCCCCCCCCCCCCCCCCCCCCCCCTCCCCCACCCACCCCCATTTCCCCGACCCCGTTTTCCCCCTCCATCCACCCCACCACACACACCCATTTCCCATCCTCCCCCCTCACCCTCCCCCTCCCCTATTCCTTTCTTCTTCCCTGGATGCTCCACACACGCGCACAGACATAGAGTATTAACGCTCAGAATGTGGGGGAGGAGGTAGAGAGAGAGAGAGAGAGAGAGAGAGAGAGAGAGAGGAGAGAGAGAGAGAGAGGGGAGAGAGAGAGAGAGAGAGAAGAGAGAGAGGAGAGAGAAGAGAGAAGGGGAGAGGACGAAAGAGAGAGAAGAAAAGAGAGAAAGGGGAAAAGAAAGAAAGAGAGAGAGAAAGAGAAAGAGAGAAAACAAGAAAGAAAGTAAAAGAAAGAAAGAGAGAGAGAGAGAGAGAGAGAGACAGAGAGAGAGAGAGAGAGAAGAGGAGAGAGAGAGAGAGAGAGAGAGAGAGAACGAAAGAGAGAAAGGAAAAAAATACACAAAAAGAATGTAACGAAGGAAGGAGGACAGAACGAAAGGAAAGAAAAGAAAAGAAAAAAAGAAAGAAAGACAGACTAGAACTGGGAATAGGGCCTGATATTACAGGGACGGACGCTCGCTCAAATACACCATGTGAAAAACAAAACAAAACAAAACAAAACAAACACAACAACAACAACAACAAACACAACAACAACAACAACAACAAACAAGTTTGTGATGGATTTCTTCCACCTAAAAGTAATTCGGCGCATGGCCAATGGAGCGTTGGGGTCCAGCTAAAGAAAAAACACGTCCGCTGCCTGCATTGGTCAGCTTCTGCGCATAGAAAACGATGAAAAATGGGTTTATCTGCTGCGCTGCGCAGCGATTTGCGCATATGCCGTTGTTGAAGACATCGTTTGCTAGGTTCTGGAAACACCGACATACCTGGCCAGGGAGTATGAAGAAGGAGATACACCCGAAGGTGCAGGCTGGGCCCAGAGAAGTACTGTCCTCACCCGCCTAACCAATCAGATGGGAGCAATCCTCCCACCACCCGTGAAGCCTGTGCTGTGTTCACACAGGGTGCAGGCACGCACATGGCATACCATTAAGACGTCAAGGGTCATAATGGCCAGCAGTGTCATGCCTTGAGAGGACAATGGACACTGTCCAGCGTTGTCTCCTAATAAGTGCGTGGTCGATCGGTAATTATGACACAGGGTGACTTTCAGAAGAAACAATTCTTTTTCACCAAAATATTGGACAAAATTCCGAAACATTTGTCCTCTAAAGGCCTTTTAGAAAATCTTCTTCTATTAAAAGAAAATTATTAGGATTGGAAAAAAAAAAAAAAAAAAAGGTGTCAGTGACCGACCCCGACGGGAGTCGAACCCGCAATCTTCTGATCCGAAGTCAGACGCCTTATCCATTAGGCCACGGGGCCACTTAATATCGCTTTTAATACGGAAATATCATATGTTTACATTTCATAATAAAAATGTTTCACATTTTTAATTCACTGAACGACAGTTAAGCCTTATTTTCTGAATACTGAAATGATGTACATTCATTTTGTAAAACTTGTTAACGTAAAAGTAATCTTTGTTGCTTTTTGTTTTTTTTTAAACTTCCAAATGACGTCATTACAGACTTTGACGCATTTTCAGAAATGACATAGACTTGATATTGTAGATACGTACTTCGATCAATAGTCAGGATACCTGGACTTTGATTTGCGTAAACTGTTTCATTATTGAACACAAAACGATCCGACGATTAAGAATGGTCGGGTGGGGGTAGTGATAGTAGTTTTTTTTTTTTGTTTGTTTGTTTTGTTTTGTTTTGTTTGTTTGTTTGTTTTGTTTTCTTGTTGTGTGTGTGTGAGTTTTGTTTTCTTTTTAAAGTGAATTGCCAACATATGACACTGAAGCAACAATAACGCAAATAGCCCTCGAAGTCGTAACGCTTCGTGTTTTTCTTGTCAATGATGAGCTTGCCTTGCGCATCAAGTTGACCATGATTTGAAGTCAAGGCCTGCAGTCACGTGTGTATGACGTGTGACGTCACGTTCTACTGCCTTCAAACCCGATAGGCTTTGATATAAAGCAGCATGTTGCATATAATCTCCATCCCGAAGGGCTGCAACCCAGATCTAAATGTTGACCTACTTCAAGTCTACTGGCTCTGGCGCTTGGGGACAAGAACGTATTCAACTAACAAGATTGGGAGCATCAAAAAGATCAATCTATCTCTCTCTCTCTCTTCTTTAGTTTGTCTTTTTTTTTTCTTTTCTTTTCTTTCTTTTTTTTCCCCTTGAACTACACAAGACCTCCTCGAAGACAACACCAGTAGTATATCAAGCATTCCTCTTCTACGAACGGCTCTTATAAACTTTCTGCCTAGTAGGCCTAACAAACGCACGTTAAATTCGTTATTGATGACACAGACACCAGACAGATGCAGACCTTCTGTGTCAGTTCACGGTTAACACACTGACGCATCGTGCGTCCTGTTATCCCGGATCCTTATTCAGACGGATCTGAAGAAGATCTACAGCGGGGGAAGAGTAAAATACTAACATGTCGTTATTCCTAGTTTTAAAACGTTACACCAAAATGTCACATACGAACGTTTTCTACATTCAAATAAGAACTATGAGGACCCTCTATGGTTTTGAATGATTTGCTCGTCATTTCTTTTGTTCATCACGATATGGTATGATGTCCCACGTGATGTGATCTTTCGGTTTCTAGGGGAGATTAACCTTTTTCATCTGATCTAAGGTTCTACAGAAGAAACATTTCAAAATAAAATTTCTTGTGTGTTTTAGAAGGTGTATTTAAAGGGCTGTGTGAATGAGTTGTTTTTTGTTTTTAAATATGACTTGTGAGTTGACCTCAACACAGTGACGCCCTCTGCGGTCAGCTGGGCTATAAGCAACAAAACCTTTACCATAACGTGCTGCGAATGATGGCTGGAGGGCACCCAAATCAATTATTCACCCAAAAGCAGCCAAGACAACCACACCACCGTCCAGACTGAACCCTCTATAGGAATTATGTTGTTAGGTGTATTATCAACTTGTTACTGGTTGGTCGTTCTTTCGTGTTGTAGGGTTTAATTTTTTTTCTTAACCTTCCGTTGTTCGTTTATTAGTAAGCAGATTTGTAAAAAGGCGTTTAATGTGTCTAACTCTTTACCCATGAAAGATTCAATCAATCAATCAAAATCAAATTTCTTCTTCTTCCTCTTCATCATCATCATCATCATCATCATCATCATCATCATCATCAACATTATCTTCTTCTCCTCATCCTCCTTTCTTGCTGCTGCTGCTCCTCCTCCTGGTCCTCCTCCTCCTCCTCCTCCTCCTCTCTTCTTCTTCTTCTTCTTCTCTTCGTCAGTCGTCGTCGTCGTCGTCGTCGTCATTTTCTGCTTCTTCTTCTTCCTGTTCGTCTTCATCATCATCATCTCATCATCATCTTCTTTCTTCTTCTTTCTTCTACTTCTTCTTCTATTTCATCTCTTCTTCTTCTTCTTCTTCTTCTTCTGTTTAGTGTTGTGGGTTGCGGGCAGGGAGGGTCGGGAGTTCCAATCCCACCAGTGGCAATTTACCTGTGAAACCATTCAGCTTCAGTGGCCTTTGTTCCCTGAGGTGACCTTGGAACCACGCTGTTGCCTTTCATCCGAGTACTGCACGCGTCTCTCGAGAGTTTGGCTCCAAAGTCCTGACCAACACTGCGCGTGTCTGTCTCTGTCGCCCGCCAACCGTCGCCATCTTCCATACCCTGACAACTTCCCCAAGCCTCCTCCCTCCCTAGCTCCCCCCTCAACCCCCACACCCCCACCCCTCCGTCTCCCCATCCCCTTCCCCCCAGTCCCCTCACCTCTACCCCCCTCTCTCTCTCTTTTCTCTCTCCTCTCTCTCTCTGTCCGTCTCTCTGTGTCTCTTCTCTGTGTCTCTCTCTGTCTCTGTCTCTCTCTCTGTCTCTCTCTCTGTCTCTCTCTCTCTCTCTCTCTCTCTCTCTCTCTCTCGTTCCTTTAATACCTAATAGGAGGATCGCTTTTCTCTATGTCTGTGTGCGCTGAGTTTTTTTCTTCCTTGTAATCAATTTCTTTTTCCTAAATCGTTTGTTGTTGCAGTTTGGTTTCTTTTTTTTTTTTTTTTTCTTTAAGTTCATGTACGCGTCAGCTTTAATGGTGGAACAACTCATCAATTTTTTTTTATGTACTTGTGTGTGTTTTGTTAAAAGTTTTGTAAGTTTTAGTAGTCGCTAGTCATGCTTTGTCCCTTAGCAGGGCAAGGGTCGGATGAAAAAAAGTATGTGTTTGCTTATCTGTTACCCTTGGGAATAAAGATATCATCATCATCATCATCATATCATCATCATCATCTCTCTCTCTCTTCTCTCTCTCTCTCTCTCTCTCTTCTCTCTCTCACTCTCTCTCTCCTCTCTCATCATCATCATCATCATCAGATCATCTTCTCTCCTCTCTCTCATTCATTCTCATCATCATCATCATCATCATCTCTCTCTTCTCTCTCTCCTCTCTCTCTCTCTCTCTCTCTCTCTCTCTCTCTTCTCTCTCTCATCACGCTCACCTTTCACGGTTAAATCTCATAGAGCTCTCTTCTTTTCCTCGCGACTCTCATCTCTCTCTCTCCTCGTCTCTCTCTCTCCTCTCTCTCGCCGTTCCAGAATCGCGGATGGTCCTCCTCATCATCTCTCCTCTCCTCTTTCTCAAGGTCGGCTCTCGGCTCTCTCTCTCTCTCTCTACTCTCTCTGACCTCTCTCTCCCCTTCTCTCTCATGAACTCCTCTCTGCAACCTCACCTTTCACGGTTAAAAAATGCAACCGGAAGAGCTCCCTTCCAAGGTCGTTTTCCGCGCGACACTGTAGGCCGCCTCGTCTCCCCTGTTGACCTGCAGCAGGGTCAGCTTGTAGCTGCCCCCCTCCAGCTCCTCCACCGAGAAGCGCGGATGGTCCTTAATCTCCTCGTCGTCTTCCTTGAACCATCTCAAGGTCGGCTTCGGCACACCGTTGACCTCGAAGGCCAAGGTCAGGTCGCTGCCTTCGTTGACGATCTCCTCGCCTTCAGGCGTTGCATGAACTCCGGGGCTGCAAGGAAGAGGAGAGAGAGAGAGAGGAGACATCAATGACTGAGGACATGAACTCCGAGACTGCAAGGAAGGAGAAAAAGACAGGAGACATCAATGACTGAGGACATGATCTCCGGGGCTGTAAGGAAGGGAGGAGAGAGAGGAGATATCATTGATCGAGGACATGAATTCCAGGGCTGCAAGGAGGGAGAGAGAGACAGGAGACCTCAGTGATTGAGGACAAGAACTCCGGGGCTGCAAGGAGGGAGAGAGAGACAGGAGACCTCAGTGATTGAGGACAAGAACTCCGGGGCTGCAAGGAGGTAGGAGAAAGACAGGAGACCTCAGTGATTGAGGACAAGAACTCCGGGGCTGCAAGGAAGGAGAGAAAGAGGAGACATCAATGATTGAGGACATGAACTCCGGGACTATAAGGAGGGGAGAGACAGGATACATCAATGACTGAGGACATGAACTCCGGGGCTGCAAGGAGGGAGAGAGAGAGGAGGAGACATCAATGATTGAGGACATGAACTCCAGGGCTGCAAGGAGGGGAGAGAGAGGAGACATCAATGATTGAAGACATGAATTCCAGGGCTGCAAGGAAGAGGGATAGAGAGGAGACATCAATGATTGAGGACATGAACTCCAGGGCTGCAAGGAGGGAAAGAGAGAGGAGACATCAATGATTGAGGACATGAACTCTGGGGCTGCAAGGAGGGAGAGAGACAGGAGACATCAATGATTGAGGACATGAACTCCGGGGCTGCAAGGAGGGGAGAGAGAGAGAGAGAAGAGAGAGAGAGGAGACATCAATGACTGAGGACATGAACTCCGGGCTCCAAGGAGGGAAAGAGAGAGAAGACATCAATGATTGAGGACATGAACTCCGGGGCTGCAAGGAGGGAGAGAGAGAGGAGACATCAATGACTGAGGACAAGAACTCCGGGCTGCAAGGAGGGAAAAGAGAGAGGAGACATCAATGATTGAGGACATGAACTCCGGGGCTGCAAGGAACAAGGAGAGAGAGAGAGAGGAGACATCAATGATTGAGGACATGAACTCCGGGGTTGTAAGGAAGGAGGAGAGACAGGAGACATAAGTGATTGAGGACATGAACTCGAGGGCTGCAAGGAGGGAGAGAGAGAGGAGACATCATTGATTGAGGACATGAACTCGAGGGCTGCAAGGAAGGAGAGAGAGAGAGAGAGAGACATCAATGATTGAGGACATGAACTCCGGGACTGCAAGGAAGGAGAGAGAGAGAGAGGAGACATCAATGACTGAGGACATGAACTCCGGGCTGCAAGGAAGGAGAAGAGAGAGGAGACATCAATGATTGAGGACATGAACTCCAGGGCTGCAAGGAAGGGAAAGAGAGAGGAGACATCAATGATTGAGGACCTGAACTCCGGGGCTGCAAGGAAGGAGAAGAGAGAGGAGACATCAATGACTGAGGACATGAACTCCAGGGCTGTAAGGAGGGAAAGAGAGAGAAGACATCAATGGTTGAGGACATGAACTCCAGGGCTGCAAGGAAGGAGGGAGAGAGGAGACATCAATGATTGAGGACATGAAGTCCGGGGGCTGCAAGGAAGGGAGAGAGAGAGGAGACATCAATGATTGAGGACATGAAGTCCGGGGCTGCAAGGAGGGAGAAGAGAGAGAGGAGACATCAATGATTGAGGACATGAACTCCGGGGCTGCAAGGAAGGAGAAGAGAGAGAAGACATCAATGATTGAGGACATGAACTCCAGGGCTGCAAGGAAGGAGGGAGAGACAGAAGACAAAAATGACTGAGGACATGTACGACGGAAGAAAGTAAGGAAGGGAGAAAGGTAGGAAGGATTGGGCGAAGGAAGAAATGATTGGATGAAAAAAGGAAGGATTGGACGAAGGTGGGATGGAAGGAATGATGGGATGAAGGAATGGACGAAAGAAAGAAGGAAGGATTTGAACGAATGAATGAAGGAAGGAAGGAATGAATGAAGGAAAGGAAGGACTGACTGAACGAAGGAAGGTAGGAAAGAAGGATCGGACAAAGGAGGGAAAGAAAGATTGGATGAAGAAAGGAAGGATTGGATGGAAGGAGAAGAGAAACGAAGGAATGGATGGAGAAAAAAGGAAGGAAGGATTAAAGGAAAGAAGGAAGAAAGGAAGGATTAGATGAAGGGATGAAGGAACGACTGGACGAAGAAAGGATTGCATGAAGGAAGAAAGGAACGACTGAATGAAGGGAGGAAGGAACAATTGGATGAAGGAAGAAGGGAAGGACTGCATGAAGGAAGAAAGGAATGATTGGATGAAGGAGAGAAGAAAGGATTGGAAGAAGGAAGGAAGGAAGAAAGGAAGGGCAAGGACTAAATGAAGAAAGGAATGATTGGACGAAGGAGGGAAGGAAGGACTGGATAAATAACAGAAGGATTGGACGAAGAGGGGATGAAAGGAAGGACTGGACGAAGGAAGAAAGGAAGGAGGGATTACATGAAAGAAGGAAGAGAGGAAGGGATTGGATGAAGGAAGGAAGAACTGGATGAAGGAAAAAAGGAAGGAATGGATGAAGAAAGGAAGGAAAGAACTGAACGAAGGAAGAAAGGAAGGTGGAGGAACGAAGGCGGGAGGACAAAGAGGAGAATTACATGACTGAATACATGAACTATGGGGCTGCTAAGAGGGATACAGAGAGGAGATATATTACATGATACTGCACATAAAACTCTAAGGCTGCAAGGAAGGAGGGAAGAGACCGAGAGGAAAATTACATGATTATAGACATGAACGGAGGAAGGAAGGAAAGGAAAGAAGGAATAAAGGATTGAACGAAGCGGGAAGCGGGAAAAAGGGATAAAACGAAGGAAAGAAGGAAAAAAAAAGGATTGAAGGAAGGAAGGAAGCAAGGAAAGAAGGAAGGAAGAAATGACTGAACGAAGCAAGGAAGGAAGGAAGGAAGAAATGACTGAACGAAGCAAGGAAGGAAGGAAGGAAGGAAGAATTGGACGACGGAGAAAAAGAAGGAAAGAAGGAAGGAGTGGATGAAGCTGGGAAGGAAGGAAGTGAGGACTGGACAAAGAAAAGAAGGATTGGACGAAGGAGGAAAAAAGAAGGAAAGAAAGAAGGATTAGACGAAGGAAGGAAGGAAAACAAAAAGGATTGGAGTAAGAAAGTAAGGACTGAACGAAGAAAGGAAGGATTGGACGAAGGGGGGAAAAAAAGGACTGAACGAAGAAAAAAAAAAAGGACTAAACGAAGGTAGTGGAAAGCAAGCAAGGAAAGATTGGACAATGGAGGTAAAGAAGGAAAGAAGGAAGGGTTGCTCGAAAGAAGAAAAGAAGAACTGGACAAAAAAAGGGAAGGATTGGATGAAGGAGGGAAGGGAGGATTAAACGAAGGAAGGAAAGGATTAGGCGAAGAAAGAAAGAAAGGAAGAAGGAAGGATTAGACGAAGGGAAAAAAAGGAATGAATGGATGAAGGAAAGAAGGGAATGCATGAGGAAAGGAAGGATTGGATGAATGACGAAGGATTGGATGAAGGGAAAGGATTGGATGAAGGAAAGAAGGATTGAATGAATGACGAAGGATTGGATGAAGGAAAGAAGGATTGAATGAATGACGAAGGATTTGGATGAAGGAAAGAAGGGACTGAATGAATGACGAAGGATTGAATGAAGGAAAGAAGGATTGAATGAATGACGAAGGATTTGATGAAGGAAAGGAGGGAATGCGTGAAAGAAAGGAAGGACTGGATAAAGTAAGGAAGGAATGGACGGAAGAGTGAAGGAAGGATTAGATGAAGAAAAGA
>JADBJO010012056.1:55000-60580 GCA_016801955.1 Conus betulinus
TCGGTGGTGTTTAGTAGCGCCTGTTCTGATCTAACATACGCAAGACACCACCTACTAAGCCCCTTTCTGACGACAATAATTGCTTAGTCGCAGAGCCGGCGTGAGTGACTTCTCCCTCCGAGGGCGCCACCACGTCCGTCCAACGACAGCCCCCATGGACTCGCCGATACTGGTGACCCCGACGGAACCAAACCAAAGCCACAGATGTGGAGAGGACATCGAAACTGAGGTCACCATGAGAGCAGGGCATGAAGGGCCACAGAACTTGAGACTTCTTTTCGTTTGTTGTTTTTTTTAAATGCTGATCGATGAGAATGAGGATGATTAAGATGATGCTACGGATTTCCATTTCGGTCTGAGACTAGATGACAGGGTTGTACTCTACGCGTCCTTTCATGATATATGCCGGCGTCAACCAGGCCCGAGATATACAGGCAGCTGTAGTGTTGGTCAGAAAATTTGAGCAAGACTCTCAGAAAAGCATCCATTAAGTGGGTGAAACTCGACTGTGTGTTCCCAGTCTTCCCAACTGAGTCCGCTGCGGAGCTGGTCGGGGCAGAAAACCCACATAACCCGTAAGTTAGTATTGCTGGATAGTTAATACTGGCTACAAATTAACATTGGTTTAAGTTACTTTGCAAAACAAAAACTTGCAACAAGTTAATGTTGCTACAAGTTAATATTGACTACAAGTTACTACTGCTTACAAGTTTAGATTGCCCACGACGTGATAATGGTTGCCAGTTTATTTTGGGTAAAAGCTGAGATTGCTACACACATTAATAAAAAAAAAAAAAATGGCGACATGTTGAGATTAGTACCAGTTTATCTTGGCTACAAATCAATATGGCTACAAGTCATATTCGCCACCAGTAAATACTAATTACAAACTAATGTGGTTTTGGGTCAACATCAGCAAAAAGCTGTCGGTTGTAAGTTAATATTGTTACATGTTGATTCTGGATTCTTTCAGGCAAAAAGTTGAAATTGTCACGAGTTACTATTGCTGTAAGTTCCTATCACTACAAATTGGCATTGGCGACAAGTTGATTTGTTACAAGGTAACATTAGTAACAGGTCAATATTGCGACAAATTAACATTGGTTTCACTTCAGTTTGATATTGCTTCAAGTTGAATTGCCGCTAGGTTATACTGCTGCAAGTTATTACTGGCTACAACTTAATATTGCGACAAGCTAATATTGCATACAAGTTAATACTGGTTACAAGTTCCGGTTAACAATGGCGACAAGTTCAAATTAATAATGCTACAATTCAAGTTAATACAGGCTACAGGTTCAGGTTGATATTGGCTACATGTTCGAGTTTATACTGGCTTCAAGTTTCAAGTTAATACTTTTTGCTCTGTAACTCAAGTAATTTTGATTCAACTTTCCTGAAATTTCATGACTTTGTCTATAATGTATCATACTACATATCACCTGAAAAATTATTTGTTTTGTGCATAAACAAAGAAATAATTAAACAATAAATATACAGTACGTCGTGGGTGTGATCACACCCATACTCTCAAAGAACAAACCTTGCGTGCTGTACGTCGTGGGTGTGAGGCCACCCATACTTACAAAGAAGAAACCGTTCGCGCCATATGTTGTGGATATAAATAGACACTAAATATACAGTACGTCATGGGTGTGACTACACCCATACTCTCAAAGAACAAACTTTGCGCGCTGTACGTCGTGGGTGTGAGGCCACCCACACTTACAATGAAAAAACCGTTCGCGCCCATATGTTGTGGGTGTGACGTCATGCGTGCTTGCCGCTAGAGACAGAGAGAGACGCGTGAATCACTGTGACGTCAACGTAAATTATGACGTCAACTTCACATAGTATCACTACGGAGAAAACGACGATTTTAACAAAATAAAAATAAGCTGCACACCAAAGCCTCGGCCGTTAGTTCTTTGCTCTCTCCTCTCGTCAATATTATTATTTTCGTCATGTAGTTACCTATGTCATTTTAAGTTGACGTCATAATTTACGTTGACGTCACAATCACATCCCAGTTCAAGTCTGCGATAAGTTTTATTACTAGGCTATCAGTTATTACATTAGACTGATTTATCTACAACAATTCCGAGTGATTTGTTTTTCCTTAGAAAAGGAATTCACTGGGAGAACTGATTGATAATGCCTTTTTTTTGTGATATTATTGTATGTCTGAAATCCATTGATCTAAAATCTATTTCAGCAGTACTGATTATAGTATAAATTAGGGCGCTAGCAGCGATATGTATTTTTTTTAACCCAATTACATCGAAATGAAGAAAAGCCTGGAATGCCAAAATGTCGGCCATGGGAAATACGGGGACTTGTAGGAAAAAAGGAAGGAGAAAAAGTCCAGGTTGGGTGCATACAAGCACACGCAAGTAGCAAACAAGACTATCATCTTGCAGGCACAACTGATTCACAATACACTTGTAAACGCATTCAAATGGAATTGTACATGCAAGTTTGCTGAATGAAAAGTCAAAGTTGCTTTACGAGCTGATGTGGGTTACTGTACACCCACGATGTACGGCAAGGGAATAGCTCTTACTCACAAACCATGGGTTACTGTACACCCACAACGTACGGCAAAGGATTAGTTTCTATACAGAAACCATGGGTTACTGTACACCCGCGGCGTACGGCGAGGGATTAGTTTTTCTGCACAGAAACCATGGGTTACTGTACACCCACGGCGTATGGCGAGGGATTAGTTTTCTATATACAGAAACCATGGGTTACTGTACACCCACGGCGTGCGGCGAGGGGTCATTCCTCCATTGAAAGCATGGGTTTTTCTGCACACCCAGGAAGTAGAGCGCGCAAAAATTTTGGCGACGTACGGGAAAGGTTAATACCTGCTTTAAGTTCAAGGTAATATTGGCGATAAGTTCGAGTTGATATTGACTACAATTTCGAGTTAATACCGACAAGTTCAAGTTCATATCGGCTACAAGTTCGAGTTAATACTGGCAACAAGTTTAAGGTAATATTGGCTACACGTTCCAATACATATTACAAGTTCAAGGTGAGATTGGCTACAAATTCCAATTGATACCAGCTTCAACTTCAAGTTAATCTGGCCACGTTCAAATTAATACTGGCTACAAGTTCATGGTAATATTGGCTGTAAGTTCAAATTAATATTACAAGTTCAAGGTAATATTGGCTACAAGTTCAAACTGATACAGGCTACACGTTCAAGTTAATACTGACTACAAGTTCAAGTTACTAGTGGCTACAAGTTCCAGGTAGCATTGGCTACAAATTCAAATGAATAGTTCTAGTTTCAAGGTAATACTGGCTACCAATTCAAATGACTATTACCAGTTCAAGGTAATACCGGCTACAAGTTCAAATTAATATTACAAGTGCAAGGTAATATTGACTACAAGTTCAAATGAATATTACAAGTTCAAGGTAATTTTAGCTTTAAGTTCAAAGGAATATTACAAGTTCACCGTAATATTGGCCACAAGGTCAAATGAATGATTACAAGTTCAAGGTCATATTGGCAACACATTTAAATGACTATTACCAGTTCAAGGTAACATTGGCTACAAATCTAAATTAATGTTACAAGTTGAATGTATTCTATTTCGCTACAATTTCACATTAATATTGGCTTCAAGGTGAAAGTAATACTGACTCCAAGCTCAGGTAAATTCTGGCAACATGTTCAGATTATTACTGGCAACAAGTTCAGATTATTACTGGCAACATGTGCAAATCAATATAGGATCGAAGTCTGACTTAATACTGGCTACAAGTTCAAATTGATATTGGGTTTAAGTTCAACTTAATACTGGCTAACAGTTCAAGGTATTATTGGCTACAAGTTCTAATTAATATTACATGTTCAAGGTAATGTTGGCTACAAGTTCAAATTAATAACGGCTTCAAGTTCAATGTAATATGGCTACAACTTTAAATATAGACTGGGCCACAGTTCAAATTAATACAGGCCACGAGTTCAATGTAATATTGGCTGCAAGTTCAAATCGATATTGCAACTTCAAGGTAATACTGGCTACGAGTTCATATTAATACTAGCTACAAGTTCATATAAATACTGGCTACAAGTTCATATTAATACTGGCTACAAGTTCAAGGTAATATCGGCCACAGATTCACGGTAATATTGGCTAAAAATTCAAATTAATAATACAAGTTGAAGGTAATATTGGCTATATATTCACATTAATACTGGCCACAACTTCACGGTAATATTGGCTAAAAATTCAAATTAATCATACAAGTTGAAGGTAATATTGGCTATATGTTCACATTAATACTGGCCACAAGTTCACGGTAACATTGGCTAAAACTTCAAATTAATAATACATGTTGAAGGTAATACTGGCTATATGTTCACATTAATACTGGCCACAAGTCCAAGGTAATATTAGCTGTAAGTTCAAATGAATAATTCCAAGCAAGTACAAGGTAATACTGGCTACAAGTTAAACCGAATATTACCAGTTCAAGGTAATATTAGCTATACGTTCACATCAACGCTGGCTACAAGTTCAAAATCAGGCCGGCCACAAGTTTAAATGAAAAATCATTGGCTGTGTGGTGTTATCGGTTGCATGCGAACATCGGCACCAGCACCACAGCACCAGCAGAACTGCCGAGTCGCATGAAGCACCGACTGGAGAAGCCCAGGTGCTAGCTTGTCACCCAGTGCTGAAGGTGGGGGGGTCCTCTCATAAGGTGCTCTGGACTCCGCGGAGGATCGGTGGAACTGGGGGGGGGGAGGGGGGAAGGTGGGGGAGAGATGGAGATGGTGAAGGAGGAGGATATGTGTCTTCATCAGCAAGGGAACGGGGCGGGGGGGGGGGGGGGGGGGGGGGGGAGGGGGGGGGGAGAAGGGGTAGGAGGGGGTCGAGAATGGAGAGCGCAAGCAGCGTAGAATGAGAGAAGAGAGAGGAGAGATAGAGAAGAGAGAGAGAGAGAGAGAGAGAGAGAGAGAGAGAGGAGAGGAGAGACAGACAGACAGACAGACAGACAGACAGAAGGGGCAGACAGACAGACAGGCAGACCCAATCCTGACAGAGTGTGTGGGTTTGGGCACGCGCACACACAGATGAGAGAGAGAGGAGAAGAGAGAGAGAGAGAGAGAGAGAGAGAGAGAGAGAGAGAGAGACAGACAGACAGACCAGACAGACAGGACAGTCAGGCAGACAAACAGGAGAGAGACAGACAGACAAGAAAACAGACAGAGAGAGAGGAGAGAGAGAGAGAGATAGCACATTCATAGAGAAGAAAGAAGAGGCACGTTGCACACACACACACACACACACACACACACACCACACACACACACACCCTACACACACACACACGCACGCACGCACGCACGCACCGTCGCGTGCAATCACCATAAAACACGCGCACACGCGCGCGCGCACGCGCGCATCACACACGCGCGCCTCGCGCACGCATGCACGTACGCACGCACGCTTGCCACGCAAACGAAAGGTGATCGATCCGTTTGGCCATGGTGGGGTTCGTCTCCCTTGACGACCGCCATTAGAGTCATACGAAGGGAATGTAGCGAAAGGG
>JADBJO010012057.1:0-2500 GCA_016801955.1 Conus betulinus
ACTCAATGCATCAAGAGTTAACATGTCTTGAAAGCCCAGGGCAAACCTGAACTCAATGCATCAAGAGTTAACATGTCTTGGAAGCCCAGGACAGACCTGAACTCAATGCATCAAGAGTTAACATGTCTTGGAAGCCCAGGACAGACCTTGGAGGTGCGGGCGATCTCCACGTGGCGTGTGTGCTGTCCTTGTTTGTTTCTTCGGCCTGTCTTCCCTGTGCAAGCCTTCTCAGTCGACCGGCGTCGTTCCTATAGGCTGTTTCATCCGTTAAATAGACTAGTGCTTCAAGTCTGCAGTCCGGGATTTATTTAATACGAAGAACACTGAGTGAAATCTAGGCACAACTCGCGCTACAAAAAATTCAGTCCTGTAACACAGACAGTGCACACACTAATGTACAGCTTTACTAAAAGGTCTGTTCTGTGCTACGAACAGAGCACACAGAAAAGTACACTTGGACTTAAAGATCCGTCTTGTATTAAAGACACATACACGTACACAGGAGGATGAGTTGTACTGAAAGGTTTGTCCTGTACTATAGACACAATACACAGGAAGGTGGAGTTGTACCAAAAGGTTTGTCCTGTACTATAGACACAATACACAGGAAGGTGCATTTGTACCAAAAAGGTTTGTCCTGTACGACAAACAGAACACACAGACAGACACGGCTGTTTCTAAGCAAAGCGCCACACAGAAATGGAAAAATGCTAAGAGCACAGCAAGAGGCACAGTTGTATTTAAAGATCGCAGAGAACTGTATCCATGCAACAGATTGTAACGCTGCCGCCTAATTACTAACATATTACACTGGCAGATTCTGCCACGCTGAATCTTTTAACTGTCACGACTTGTCAAATATAGGTTTTTTTTTCAACCGAAACATTCAATGTGTCAAAATTATACACACAAGACGCTGAGCAATGACAGGCAGCAGCAGAAGGATGGCCAGTGTCTGCACGAAAGGAGGCGGGCACCTCACAACATGCAACAAGAGAAGTATTAGACTGTGTGTAACAAAATGCGCTGAAGGCACCATGACGTCAAAGACACTCTGGCTAACAGCAAAAGAAGGCTATAACAATCAAAGCGATGACAGAGAAGAGGGAATTTCACACCGATTGGAGCAAAGGAGGAGGGGTGGGGATGACGACGCATCTGCCCGTCATCTCATGGGCTTTGGATTTCTATGAAGAAGGGTCGCAGGGCCCTAAAGGTGAGGGCAGAAATGGCTGAAAAGAGCTCCAGCTGGATCTGGTTGAGGAAGAACAACAGTGAACTTTTGAATGTCCCAGCTCAAACACAGGTGAATCGTAACTATATAGGCAACACGCCTCGTCTCAGCTGACACCATATGGGCAACTCGTCCATCTCAGTGACTCGCCATGTGGACAACACGTCCATCTCAGGTGACTCAACATGTGGACAACATGTCCTACTCAGGAGACTCACCATGTGGACAACACGTCCATCTCAGGAGACTCACCATGTGGGACAACACGTCCATCTCAGGTGACTCACCATGTGGGCAACATGTCCCATCACAGGTGACTCACTATGTGGGCAACAAGTCCATCTGACAATGTGGGCAAACATGTCCATTTCAGTGACTCACTATGTGGTCAATATGTCCATCTGACAATGTGAGCAACATGTCCATCTCCATGCAGCTGGGCCCTGAGGTGCCCAGCATCCAGAAGTGGCAGGTTTGACTGATGGCAGCCGAAAGGGAACAGATGTGTGTGTATGTCAGGAGAAGGGCATCTTTGAGTCTTGAGCTGGATGGGATCCGCCCCATTTAGAGTGTAGAGGAGAAACACTTTGATGAACTGGGTGCAGGGGGCGGTATCCTTTCTCTGAAGACCTTGTTGTTCAGATAACTCTGAGGTTTCTTTCTACTTCCTGACATCGGGCTTTTCATAAATTCAACACGCCCATAACGTTTCTTTTCGGACATCAGTCTTGCGACTGCCGAGGACTCAGACAGTGGTAACACCATCAATGACAGATGATTCAGGCAGTGGTAACACCATCAATGACAGATGACTCAGGCAGTGGTAATACCATCAATGACAGATGACTCAGGCAGTGGTAAATCATCAATGACAGATGACTCAGACAATGGTAAAACACATCAATGACAGATGAGTCAGACAGTGGTAACACCATCAATGAGAGATTACTCAGGCAGTGGTAACACCATCAATGACGGATGATCAGGCAGTGGTAAGTAGTAGCACCATCAATGACAGATGTGTGAGACAGTGGTAACACCATCAAAGACAGATGACTCAGGCAGTGTTAACACCATCAATGACGGATGACTCAGGCAGTGGTAACACCATCAATGACAGATGACTCAGGCAGTGGTAAATCATCAATGACAGATGACTTAGGCAGTGGTAACACCATCAATGACAGATGGGTCAGACAGTGGTAACACCATCAATGACAGATGAGGCAGACAGTGGTAACACCATCAATGACAGATGACTCAGGC
>JADBJO010012057.1:7500-20000 GCA_016801955.1 Conus betulinus
AAATCTTTATTGAATTTGTGCTACATGTTAGATTGTGTTATTGTAAAACGGTACGTGTTCTGGTGATGGTGATGGCCAATTTACTTACATTTTCTCCACATGGAAATAGTGTTTTTGACTATTTTATCATTTCAAAACAGTTGTTTTTTGTGTGAATGTCATTTGCATGTCAGTGACCGGATCGATTCATGGCATTTGCCTGTTGAATTTAGCCTACGAAATTGTTAAACGTACGGTCAATTCGATGCCAATGGAGAATGAAGAAGAATGTATTGTTGGGCCAAACGACTGTTTACTAGAATATGTTCGTGAACTTAATTCTGATGATTGTAAATGTTGTATTTAAAAAAAGCTCATCAGGCTCTTTCTGTCGATATAATGCCTCTCTGGATATTTTTGTCAAAACGTTATATGGAGCTGCAGCCGCCGCCATGATCCAAACTGTTGGCAACAAGAAAAAAAAAAAGCAAAAATGGATGGTATGATAAAGAATGTGCTCTAAAGACGAGAACTGTGAAAAGGTATTTGAACCTATTTCAAAGATCAAAGAAGCTTCATGAAAGCTATGGGGATAGATACGTAGAAGAAAGGAGACTGTATAAACAGCTTTTGTTTTCCAAGAGACAAGAATTTGATAAAGAACGAATAATGAAGCTAAAGATGTCGGCTACTGACCCAAAGTTATTTTGGGAAACCATCAGACCAGTGAACAGAAAAACAGTGCTATATAACGATATTTCTAAAGACCAGTGTTTTGAACATTTCTATCATCTTTTCAACACAGCAACTCTGGAACAAGAGGAAATCGTAATTGATGACCGACTCTCTCTCTCTCTCTCTCTCTCTCTCTCTCTCTCTCTCTCTCTCTCTCTCTCTCTCTCTCTCTCTCTCTCTCTGTGTGTGTGTGTGTGTGTGTGTGTGTGTGTGTGTGTGTGTGTGTGTGTGTGTGTGTGTGTGCACTCATCATAGAGGTCATTTGGTGTCGTTATTAGAAAGAATGACAAGGTGAATGTCTCATATTATATCAATGTCTTTATTTCGTTTTGAAGTTATAACTATTGGAATAACTATGCATAGCTCTTTGTATCAATGTAATGCCTATGTTAACTAGTGTTATAAATCAACTTTGCTCATGGGAATGATGATAGCATTTACTGATTCATCCACTACTAGTTGCTAAATACTCTTATTACCAGTTTTTGTCGAATCCATGCTTGACTACCAAAGTGCTGTGTCCATTGCTGTTTCTGGAATTGGTACCTTTACTTAACTATCACCCTTACTTTCATTGTTATTCCTTTCTGTTGATATGTGCGTATTTGTGCTTTGCATGTGTCTTGCAAAAAATGAAAAATTGTTAAGAGTTGACAACTTTTACTTCGAAATTTCCATAGTACCATTTCTCCCAAGCCGACAGGTGACCCCGCCATGCGAAAAATTATATTTGTTTTATCTAAATTTAGTGTTAACCCCAAACTATCTGCGTCTTCTTTCAATACATTAAACTGGTTCTGTAGTCCCCAAACTGTTCCAGACAGGAGAATTATGTCGTCAGCAAATGATAACAAAAATAGTTCTGCAGCATTAGGAATAAGTTGGACACCGTGTCTTCCTGTTCTTGATAACTCGATTGCTAATGCAGTAATGATTGTTTCGGTAGTCAAAGTAAAGTAAAGGCCACCACTGAAACCTCCCGCAACTTTTCCCCCAAACAGACTAGTTTACCTTTGTTCATTGAGAGATGCACAGGCACTGTTTGTGGTTTTGTAAGTCGCTGTGAGGTGGCTGAGATTGAGAAGTTCTGCGAGTGGCTGAAGCCACAACCAAGTAAAGACAACTGCTGATAGATCTGTGAGGACCAGGGAACTGGTTTGCAGACAGGAACATTTGTATGGCACTGCTCGAGGCCAGTTATGAAACGAAGAGGTATTTTCAGTTCCTCGAGGACCTGGTTACTGTGTTTGAAAGAAGTTTATGTAAATAGTGTACAAAAAATACTGATCAATTTAAAAGCGGGGAATGTCTTCTGTTAGCCTGACTTGGTGTATGTCAGAGTTACGTGAGGGAGAGTCTTTTAAAGGTGATCCGGACTACTGCTCAAATACCGACTGACGACATCACAACTGTCTCACGGACATCAGAATATGTTCTCACAGTGTAAAAAGGCAATAAAAGGATTAGAAAAATATGCAGTAGTGTAATAACAAGATTCACTCCCATCCCATACGTACATAGTTTTTGCTATTTCATTTCTTTTTTTCAAAACCTACAATTATTTCTTTATATAGCTCTTTAAAGTGAGCGTGTGTGTATGTGTGTGTGTGTGTGTGTGTGTGTGTGTGTGTGTAAAACTTTGAGTTAATCTGACAATAAATTGGTTTCAGTCAGTGTGTGTGTGTGTGTGTGTGTGTGTGTGTAGAAGCAGTAGTGTAATAACAAGGTTCACTCCATTCCCATACGTACATAGTTTTTGCTATTTCATTTTCTTTTTTCAAAACCTACAATTATTTCTTTGTATCTAGCACATTAAAGTGAGCGTGTGTGTGTGTGTGTGTGTGTGTGTGTGTGTGTGTGTGTGTGTGTGTGTGTGTGTGTGCGAGCGCACGTGCTTGCGCGCGCGCGTGTGTGTGTGTGTGTGTGTGTGTGTGTGTGTGTGTGTGTGTTTTTCTTTCAACACTCCGTCCTCTCAACAGATGTTGATTATTTATTATGTATATTTTAAACTATTTCAAGTGGTGTTTCTTGATAAGTTTTAGCGATGTGACCAGTCGCCGTGGCGAAGTGATTAGCGGACACCTGGCTGGGGGGTCGTGGGCTCGAATCTCATCAGAGTCACGTGGGTTTTTCTATCCCGACCGGCTCCTACCCAGAGTTGATTTTGCTGATGACTCAGTCGAGTTTCATCCACTTAATGGATGCGTTTCTGAGAGTGTTGCTCAAATTTCCTAACCAACACTGCAGGTGCCTGTATCTCTTGGGCCTGGTTGACGCCGGGATATATTATGAAAGGAAGCGTAGGGTACAACCCTGTCATGGCGTCTCAGACCGAAATGGAAATCCGTAGCATCATCTTAATCATCTTCATTCTCATCGATCAGCATAAAAAAAAATCTCAAATTCTGTGCCCCTTCATGCCCTGCTCTCATGGTGACCTTAATTTCGATGTCCTCTCCACGTCTGTGGCCTTGGTTTGGTTCCGTCGGGGTCACCGGTATCGGCGAGTCCATTGGGGCTGTCGTTGGACGGACGTGGTGGCGTCCTCCGGAAGGAGAGTTCGCTTACGGCCGCTCCGCGACTATGCAATTATTGTCATTAGTAGGGGGCTCAGTAGCTGGTGTGTCCTGCGTATGTTAGATCAGAACAGGCGCCACTGAACACCACTGAAGTGACTCGGCAGCAGTGCAGTGTCTCCTCCGTGGGTTGCCTCTTGTCGACTTGACATTGACTGCTCCCTGTGGATTGCCGGTGCCGGGGCTGCGGCGGGGCCCACCGGGCTGTGGCTGTGGACGGGTGTCGGAATGAGCGGCGTGGGTACACTGCCTCTGAGGTGGCGGAAAGGTCGGGACAGCAAAAACAAAACAAAACAAACAAACAACAAACAAAGTGTTAGCGATGTGTTCCTTCTTGTAAATGTTTCCAATTTTCTTGCCTTTTTCGTCTTTTCAATATTTTTCTCTTAATCTCATAGCTTGTCTACTAAGATTTTGAAATATACCAGCAATTCTGAATTGCAACACTTTTGAATACTTAATCAAATTAGCGTACATTAAAATTTCGAAACCGTCCCTTTTTTCGATTGCAAATCCGTTTCAAAACTTCTAAAAATTAATAATTCTTTGGTTTGTTTTTGGTCCTTTCCGAACTCGATGCAACATCACAGGGAAGAGAAAGGAAATCATTATGGCTGGAATGAATTAACATATTGCTGGAATGAATTAACATATCTTCTTATTTCTCTTTGACAGATTGGCATGTCAGTGGGAAGGATTCTTTTTTGCACCCACTTCTTTCCTTAAAAGGATAAGGAATTCATTTTTACCCCCCCCCCCCCCCTTTTTTTTTTTCTTTTTTTTTTTACATGTTTACATATTTACATGGATGATTCTATTTGCGTTCCCTTCACTCCTTTTCATGGTTATTGAATACTGCTGTTGCTACCATCGAAAGTTCGTGGATGTCGAAGTATTTATTCACGTTCTTATTATATACTATGACTTAGCATATGAACTGCCGTTGTTATGATTTTTTTTTTTTTTTTTTTTTTTGTTGTTTGTCTGTTTGTTTGTTTGTTTTGTGATGTGTGTGTGTGTGTGTGTGTGTGTGTGTGTGTGTGTGTGTGTGTGTGTGTGTGTTTTGTTTTCTTGTTTCTGATTTTTTTCAGATGGAAGAACTTTAGCCGTTCCTTGCGCAGGGTCAGAAACTGGATCACAATGGCAATGAGCTAAATTAATTCATTGCTCAATGTGAAGAGAGAGCAGAAAAGAGCAAGAGAAGGAGAAGGAAAGCGAGAAAGACAGGCAGACAGAGAGAGACAGAAAGACAGACAGAGGCAGAGAGGAACATGTACCTAGTTAAAAAAAAATGAATTGAGATATAGTCAAAATAATTGTTGTCGCCGCCGTGGCGAAGTGGTTAGCGTCGTGGACTCCCGGCTGGGAAGTCGTGGGTTCGAATCCCATCAGAGTCATGTGGGTTTTTCTGCCCTGATCGGCTGCTACCCAGAGGTGAGTTGCTGCGGACTCAGTTGGGAAGACTGGGACCACACAGTCGAGTTTCATCCACTTAATGGATGCGTTTCTGAGAGTGTTGCTCAATTTTTCTGACCAACACTGCAGGTGCCTGTATCTCTCGGGCCTGGTTGACGGCGGGATATATTCATGAAAGGAAGCGTAGAGTACAGCCCTGCCATGTAGTCTCAGACCGAAATGGAAATCCGTAGCATCATCTTAATCATCTTCATTCTCATCGTTCAGCATAAAAAAGGTCTCAAATTCTGTGCCCCTTCATGCCCTGCTCTCATGGTGACCTCAATTTCGATGTCCTCTACACGTCTGTGGCCTTGGTTTGGTTCCGTCGGGGTCACCGGTATCGGCGAGTCCATTGGGGCTGTCGCTGGACGGACGTGGTGGCACCCCCCCGGAGGGAGAGCTCACTCACGCCGGCTCCGCGACTAAGCAATTATTGTCGTCAGTAGGGAGGGGGCTTAGTAGGTGGTGTCCTGCGTATGTTAGATCAGAACAGGCGCCACTGAACACCACCGAAGTGACTCGGCAGCAGTGCAGTGTCTCCTCTGGTAGGTTGCCTCTTGACGGCTTGACATTGACTGCTCCCTGTGGATTGCCGGTGCCGTGGCTGCGGCGGGGCCCACCGGGCTGTGGCTGTGGACGAGGTGTCGGAATGAGCGGCGTGGGTGCACTGCCTCTGAGGTGGCGTAGAGGTTGGGACAGAAAAAAAAAAAAGAGAGAGAGACTCCTTATAGATGACAGGTGAAAAGTATGAGATTTGAAACATTTTAAACAAATGTTAGTCCTCTTTCTTCACGCGGCTTCCAAATTAAAAACAGAACGAGGGAGTTACTGTGAGTGGTCGATTCTCATAAGTCATGGTCCAAACCGTATGAGACGTTTATTTTGCAATTGTCTCCGAGATCAGCCTCAAAGTGCTCCACAGTGCAGAGACAGCCAGACAATCGCAGTGCACGTTTGCAGTCCGTGGAGTGCATGGTCATGATGTTAATGTTAATGCCAGAAGTAGTATCGAGCACTGAACATGTTCCTGTGGTTGAAAATGAACTATAGAGTGCACTAAACATGTCCCTCCGGCTACAAATGAACTATAGAGGGTACTAAACATGTCCCTGTGGCTGAAAATGTACTATGAAGCACCTTACACATTTCCCCGTGACTGAAATTAAGCTGTGTGGACTTCATGTAGAACAACGGTCTGACTACAGCATAACATTATTCAGAGAATCAGGCTATACCACAGCCAGCCAGAGAGAGAGAGAGAGAGCGTGTGTGTGTGTGTGTGTGTGTGTGTGTGTGTGTGTGTGTGTGTGTGCTTGCGTACGTGATTACGTTCATTTGTGTGTGCGTGCGTCCGTGCGAACGCGCGCGCTCGCGTGTGTGTGTGTGCTTGTGTGTGTGTGTGTGTGTGTGTGTGTGTGTGTGTGTGTGTGTGTGTGTGTGTGTGTGTGTGTGTGTGTTTCAGCGTTCATGTAGTTTATGTGTTTGTGTTTCTCTTAACTGTGTACATAAGAAGGCAATAATGATTACCATTTTTCACGCGATATTTATTGATACGATGACCACAGAATCAAGAATCATACACATGTATGTACAGGCAGTCTCATAGTCCGTGTTCGTTGCGATCCAAAACTTCCAGGATTCAATCTATTGGTGACCAGGTGTGTCACTACTTGGCCGTCTCTAGTCGTATATAACATTTAAAGTAACCACTATCCACCCAGCCTCGCCTCTCTCTCTCTCTCTCTCTCTCTCTCTCTCTGTTTTGTGCCGGAATGTGCGTGCGTGCGTGTGTGTGTGTGTGTGTGTGTGTGTGTGTGTGTGTGTGTATGTGAGCGCACGCGCGCGCGCGCGCGCGCAATCTCGTACACGTGCGCACGAAGTTGAGCTCGTGCCATCGTGTGTTTTCGTTTTGACTACTGTGTAGACTGTTTCTAATGATCAGCCGATTCCGGCACTGTCTTTTCGCTCTTTCTCCCTCTCTCCTTTTCTTCCCTTTTTTTCATGTTTTCATCCATGTATTATTTCGTCTGTTGCTTTTGTAATTTGTCCATTCTTTCTATGTTTGTTGATTTCTTCCTCCTTCCCTGTCTCATCATCATGCTGCACCCCCCCCCCCCCCTCCCCCCACGCACTTCCCACAAAAGATGAACAAGGAAGTAAGAATAAAATGTGCACATTGCTCGGTCAGTCGTGAAAAAAAAACTGTCCAAAATACAACTTCATAGACACATATATTTTTAGACTGTACTGAGTGGTTTTTCCTCCCCGCTCAGATCGTCTTTAACACGTCCTCCTCCTCTTCCTACTGCTGCGGCTGCTGCTGCTGCTCCTCCTCCGGGTCCGGGCCTACCTGCCGTGAATGCTGATGACCTTGACCCTGCTCAGTGTCCACTGGTGGACACTTGACGGTCCGACAGCTGCAGGTGAGGGGGATGATGATGCGGTCCCTGACGATCCTCATGCCGGCGGGCAGGTTGGGGCAGTAGGCCCAAAAGGACACACGCCCGGTAGTCCACCAGGCACCGCTTCTGGTTCAGCGAGGACGGAGGCCTCGGGGTGGGCCCTGGCGAAGACCCCCAGCTGCTGGACCAGCTCCAGAAAGACGAGTGGCTCCCAGAGAACCTGTCCTTCATCATGGGGTCCGTGCAATTCTGGCACTTGGTGGTGCTGGAGACACGGACACGCAGAGACATGGCTTTGTACAGGGACACACAGAGAGATGGCTTAGTACAGGGACACACAGATGTATGGCTTAGAACAGGGACACACAGAGACATGTCGTAATACAGGAACACGGAGAGATGGCTTAGTACAGGGACACATAGAGACATGGTGTAGTACAGGGACACACACAGATGGCTTAGCACAGGAACACAGAGAGATGGTTTAGTACAGGAACACAGAGACATGGCATAGTACAGAGACACACAGAGACATGGCTTAGTAGAGGGACACACAGAGACATGGCTTAGTAGAGGGACACACAGAGACATGGCTTAGTACAAGGACACGGAGGAAGATGGCTTAGTACAAGGACACACATAGACATGGCTTAGTACAAGGACACACAGAGACATGGCTTAGTACAAGGACACGGAGGAAGATGGCTTAGTACAAGGACACACAGAGACATGGCTTAGTACAAGGACACACAGAGACATGGCTTAGTACAAGGGACACAGAGGAAGGTGGCTTAGTACAAGGACACACAGAGACATGGCTTAGTACAGGGACACACAGAGACATGGCTTAGTACGGGGGACACACAGAGACATGGCTTAGTACAGGGACACACAGAGAGATGGCTTAGTACAGGGGAACACAGAGAGATGACTTAGCACATGAACACAGAGAGATATGGCTTAGTACAGGTAAACAGAGAGACCTGGCTTAGTACAGGTAAACAGAGAGACCTGGCTTAGTACAGGCGCACACAGATACATGGCTTAGTACAAGGACACAGAGAGAGAGATGGCTTAGTACAAGGACACAGCGAGAGATGGTTTAGTACAATTACACACAGATATGCATGGCTTAGTATAAGGACACACAGAGGCCTGGCTTAGTACAAGGACACACAGAGACATGGCTTAGTACAAGGACACACAGAGACCTGGCTTGGTATATGGACACACGGAGACCTGGCTTAGTACAAGGATACAGAGATACATGGCTTAGTACAAGGACACAGATACATGGCTTAGTACAAGGACACATAGAGACCTGGCTTAGAACAGGATACAGAGATACATGGCTTAGTACAAGGACACAGATACATGGCTTAGTACAAGGACACAGATACATGGCTTAGTACAAGGACTCACAGATACATGGCTTAGTACAAGGACTCACAGAGACGCGGCTTAGCGCAGGGACAAAGAGACCTGGCTTCGTACAAGGACACACAGAGACATGGCTTAGTACAAGGACACACAGATACATGGCTTAGTAGAAGGACTCGCAGAGACGCGGCTTATCGCAGGGACAAAGAGACCTGGCTTCGTACAAGGACACACAGAGACATGGCTTAACACAGGGACAGAGAGACCTGGCTTCGTACAAGGACACACAGAGACATGGCTTAACACAGGGACAGAGAGACCTGGCTTATTACAGGGACACAACAGGGACATGGCTTAACACAGGGACAGAAAGACCTGGCTTATTACAGGGACACATCAGGGAACTGGCTTAGTACTGGGACACAACAGGGAGCTGGCTTGGTACTGGGACACAGAGAAACACATGGTTTAGTACAGGAATACAGAGAGAGCTCTCTAACTGCGGGGACACAACAGGGAGCTGGCTTACTACAGGGACACAACAAGGAGCTGGTTTAGTACAGGGACACAACAGGGAGCTGGTTTAGTGCAGGGACACAACAGGGAGCTGGTTTAGTACAGGGACACAACAAGGAGCTGGTTTAGTGCAGTGACACAACACGTAGCTCTTTTAGTAAGGGACACAACAAGGAGCTGGCTTAGTTCAGGGATACAAGGAGCTGGTTTTTAGTACAGGGAAACAACAAAGAGCTAGCTAAATACAGGGATACAACAGAGAACTGGCTTAGTACAGGGACACAACAGGGAGCTGGCGCGACACGGAGCTGGTTAGTACGGGGACACAACAGGGAGCTGGCTTGGCACAGGGATACAACACGGAGCTGGCGCAGTATAAGGATACAGTAGCGAGCTGGTTTAGTACAGGGATACACCAGGGACACGACAGGAATACAACAGGGAACTGGTTTAGTACAGGGACACACCAGGGACACAACAGGGAGCTGGTTCAGTGGAAGGGACACAACAGAGAGCTGGCTTACTACAGGGACACAACAAGAAGCTGGTTTAGTACAGGGAAACAGCAGGGAGCCGGCTTACTACAGGGAAATAACAGGGAGCTGGATTACTACAGGGAAACACAAAAAAGAAGCCGGCTTACTACAGGAAAACAAAAAGATGATGGCTTACTACAGGTACACAACAGGGACAACTGGCTTAGTACAGGAACACAACAGGGAGCTGGCTTAATACAGGGACACAACAAGTAGCTGGCTTAGTACACAGGGACACAACAGGGAGCTGGCTTAGTACAGGGACACAACAGGGAGTTGGCTTAGTACAAGGACACAACAGGGAGCTGCTTAGTACAGGGACACACAAGGAGCTAGCTTAGTACAGGGACACAACAGGGAGCTAGCTTAGTACAGGGACACAACAGGGAGCTAGCTTAGTACAGGGACACAACAAGGAGCTAGCTTAGTACAGGGACACAACAGGGAGCTAGCTTAGTACAGGGACACAACAGGGAGCTGGCTTAGTACAGGGACATAACAGGGAGCTGGCTTAGTACAGGGACACAACAGGGAGCTGGCTTAGTACAGGACACAACAGGGAGCTGGCTTAGTACAGGGACATAACAGGGAGCTGGCTTAGTACAGGGACACAACAGGGAGCTGGCTTAGTACAGGGACACAACAGGGAGCTAAGTACAGGGACATAACAGGAGCTGGCTTAGTACAGGGACACAACAGGAAGCTGGTTTAGTACAGGGACACAACAGGGAGCTAAGTACAGGGACATAACAGGGAGCTGGCTTAGTACAGGGACACAACAGAGAGCTGGGCTTAGTACAGGGACACAACAGGGAGCTGGCTTAGTACAGGGACACAACAACAGGAGCTAGCTTAGTACAGGGGACACAACAAGGAGCTAGCTTAGTACAGGGACATAACAGGGAGCTGGCTTAGTACAGGAACACAACAGGGAGCTGGCTTAGTACAGGGACATAACAGGGAGCTGGCTTAGTACAGGGACACAACAGGGAGCTAAGTGCAGGGACACAACAAGGAGCTAGCTTAGTACAGGGACATAACAGGGAGCTGGAATCGTACAGGGACACAACAGGGAGCTGGTTTAGCACAGGGACACAACAGGGAGCTGGCTTAGTACAGGGACACAACAGGATGCTGGCTTAGTAGAGGGACTGGCACACACAGAGAGCTGACCTAGTGCAAGTACTCAACAGGGAGTTAACTTTGTACAGTAAAATGTGAGACCATATGCGAACAGTACTTGGATACCGAACCCTTCCTACACCTTTGTATACTTCACCTCACCCTGCTGTACCCTTCGTCCTGATGTACTCCTCACCCTGCCTTGATGTGCCCTTCACCCTGCCTTGATGTACTCCTCACCCTGCCTTGATGTGCCCTTCACCCTGCATTGATGTACTCCTCACCCTGCCTTGATGTACTCTTCATCCTGCCTTGATGTACTCTTCACCCAGCCTAGATGTACTCTTCACCCTGCCTTGATGTACTCCTCACCCTGCCTTGATGTGCCCTTCACCCTGCATTGATGTACTCTTCACCCTGCCTTGATGTGCCCTTCACCCTGCCTTGATGTGCCCTTCACCCTGCCTTGATGTGTCCTCTCCTCACCCTGCCTTGATGTGCCCTTCACCCTGCCTTGATGTGCCCTTCACCCTGCCGTGATGTGCCCTTCACCCTGCCGTGATGATGTGCCCTTCACCCTGCCTTGATGTGCTCTTCACCCTGCCTTGATGATGTGCCCTTCACCCTGCCGTGATGTGCCCTTCACCCTGCCGTGATGTGCCCTTCACCCTGCCTTGATGTGCTCTTCACCCTGCCTTGATGTGCCCTTCACCCTGCCCGTGATGTGCCCTTCACCCTGCCGTGATGTGCCCTTCACCCTGCCTTGATGTGCTCTTCACCCTGCCTTGATGTGCCCTTCACCCTGCCTTGATGTGCCCTTCACCCTGCCGTGATGTGCCCTTCACCCTGCCTTGATGTGCCCTTCACCCTGCCTTGATGTACTCCTCACCCTGCCTTGATGTGCCCTTCACCCTGCCTTGATGTGCTCTTCACCCTGCCTTGATGTGCCCTTCACCCTGCCTTGATGTGCCCTTCACCCTGCCTTGATGTACTCTTCACCCCCTGCCTGCCTTGATGTGCCCTTCACCCTGCCTTGATGTGCCCTTCACCCTGCCTTGATGTGCCCTTCACCCTGCCTAGATGTACTCTTCACCCAGCCTAGATGTACTCTTCACCCTGCCTTGATGTACACTTCACCCTGCCTTGATGTACTCCTCACCCTGCCTTGATGTACTCCTCACCCTGCCTTGATGTGCCCTTCACCCTGCCTTGATGTACTCTTCACCCTGCCTTGATGTGCCCTTCACCCTGCCTTGATGTACTCTTCACCCTGCCTTGATGTACTCTTCACCCGGCCCTCATCGTCGTTGATTCAAGTCTTCATGCCGGCGAGGCCTCTTTCATAGAAAAAAGGAATCTATAGTTCGATTGAAGTGTGCCTGATGATTAATTTAAGGCGTGTGTGGAATAAGGGAGAGAGTCCGGAAATACTGAAAGCCAACGCTGAGTGGAGAGGGACAAATTGTGTCCTGCTGTCCCCTTCTTTTTCTCTGTCCCTCTCTTATACGTCCCGCCACCACCCCCTCCCACCCCCGTACGTGTGTGTTTTGTAGTAGCAGTAGTAGTAGTAGTAGTAGTAAAAACGTTAAAACTGAATGTTTCTGTTTGTGACTCTATAGTTTTTTTGGGGGGGGGGGAAAGGGTAGGGATGTTGTGTTATTTGCTTGCCAAAAATGAAGAAAATACATCAACACATGTGTTTTGTGACCATCAGTGTTAACGAAAGTGGCGTTTGTTATTCTATCTTGGAGTTTTAGCTGGGAAGGGGTAGGGGTGAGGGGTGCCGTGACATTAAT
>JADBJO010012057.1:25000-30000 GCA_016801955.1 Conus betulinus
ATCGTATTATCATTAGTATTATCCTCTTTCCTATCGTCCACTGCCTTTGTGTTCATTTAACCTCGACAGTCTTTAAGTATATCTCTTGCTGTCATTGTGACATGCAGCTGTTCTGCTGTATAGACATTCACACTTTTCATAAACATAGTGAGGTTTAGCTAGTGGTTGTTGGATGAGTAAGAGAGAGGGAGGGTGGGGGTTCTTGAACTCCACACACGTTGGTTTCTATCTAGTGTTTGACCCCACTGTGAAGTAAAAACAGGCAGGCAGACAGACACACAGACGAATACTCACTGGTTACCCTGAGAATAAAATGCTGAAGGTTGACAAATAGACAAACGAGTTTACAGACAGACAGACAGACAGACAGAAGGATACTCACTGGTCACCCTGAGAATAAATTGCTGAAAGCTGACAAATAGACAAACGAGTTTACATACAGACTGACTGACAGACAGACAGATTGATACAAAGAAAAACATATAGACGAACTGGCTGACAAACAGCCAGACAAACCAGCAGGCAGACTCACAAATAGCCAGACAGACAGAAAGGTAGACAGACAGACAGACAGACAGACAGACATGCTGAATGACAGATGTATAGGCAGACAGGCTGGCTGGCAAATAGGCAGCCATAGAGACAAATAAATAGATATACAGAAAAACGGGCATCCCTACAGACAGACAGATGGACATGCAGACAAACAGACTGACAGACAAACAGGTTAGCAGACAGATGTAAGCGCCCAAATTCACAACAAGCAGACAGAGAGGAGACAGACAGACAGCACAGACATGCAGACAGACATGACAGACAGGCTTACCGACAAACAAGCAAAGACAAAGACAGTCTGGTGAAAGAGAGCGAGACAAACATATATACATACTGAGAGACAAAGAAACAAACGTACAGACAAACGAGCAGACGTATAGCATACACACAGACAGGCAGACAGGCAGTCAAACAAGCAGATATACAACTAGCTGACATGGAGAGTAGCAGGCGTTTATAAAAACTAACAGACACACAGTCAGACAGACATGTAGTCAGACAGGTAGATGTACAACTAGCGGACATGGCGATTAGCAGGCGTTTATACAGACTAACATATAGATATTGAAATTGGTAAATAAATAGATAAAAAAAAGAAGCAGTCAGTCCAACACACAGGCAGACAAACAGGCAGACATACAGACAGTACAGACATGCTGAGAGACATGTGTACGTGCACACAGGCTGACAGACAACGAAGAAGTCAAAGACAATATGCCCAACATACAGAGAAACGTGTAGACAGTCAGACAAACTGGGAAACGTACAAACAGGCCGACATACAGACAAACAGGTGTACATAAAATACGCCTACAGACAGGCAGACAGACAGCTAAACAGGCTTATATACAAACAGGCGGGCATGGAGACTAACAGACAGACACACAGACATACATATAGACATCATCAAAAACAGATCAACAATATAAACCGGCAGGCTACAGATTAATGGAGCAGATACGCAGACGAAAGGGAAGACGTAGAGACAAACATGCAGATTACAAGACAAGGAGACAGACTGACAACTCGTCCATACTGCGAGAGGACAAAGACACAAACATGCTGATTGACAGACAGACAGACAGACTGACTGACAGACAACTCATCTATGGTGAGGGAGGACAAAGAGACAAACAAGCAGATTGACAGACAGACAGACACCTGCTTACCAGGCACCTGCTCTATGGTATAGTCTCCCTTCTTCTCTGCGTAACACGGACACTTTAGAGACTTTTAAAACCTCCCTAAAGACACAGCCTTTTCCTCGGACTGATTAATGATATCCACTTACCACTGTGCGAGTGTTTGCTGATGTCCAACGCTCGTCGTCTGTCTGTGTGTGATTTTGTCTGTGTGATTTTTTTTGTGTGTGTGTGTGTGTGTGTGTGTGTGTGTGTGTGTGTGTGTGTGTGTGTGTGTGTGTGTGTGTGTGTGTGTGTGTGTGTGTGTGTGTGTGTGTGTGTGTGTGTGTGTGTGTGTGTGTGTGTGTGTGTGTGTGTGTGTGTGTGTGTGTGTGTGTTGTGTGCGTCGCGCGCGCGCGCGCTTTGAATTAAAATTATAATTTTATCATGTTTTTCTGTAATATGCGCTTTGGGCTCTCACGAGGTAAAGCGCTCTATAAATATCTTTTTTACATTACATTACATTACATTACTTTACTTTACATTACAATACAGACAACTCAACCATGGTAAGTGAGGACAAAGAGACAAACATGCTGATTGACAGACAGACAGACAGACAGACAGACAGACTGACAACTCATCCATGGTGAGGGAGGGAGGGGTGTTGGTGAGGACCACCTCCTGCATCATCAGAAACTGGAAAAAGGCCAAGTTCAGGCCCAGCTCTGTGGCTATGTCGCTCCTGCACACACACACACACACACACACACACACCACACACACACACACACACACACACACACACATATATATATATATATATATAATATCGTTAATTACAATATTTACTTAACTTGTACAATCGTTTTGATAGCATTATGATCCTTTGAATGTGTTAATTGCTTTAATATTTTTTCTTCTTCATAATGTGTTGATAAATGATTTGTTTGATGGTTCCTTCAATGAGTTGTTCCCCTTTTTTGTGAGGGCAGGATGAAAAAAAGCTGTAAAGCTTATTCTTTAACCCTCAATAAAGATCATTTTGACTTGACTTGACACACACACACACACACACACACACACACACACACACACACACACACACACACACACACACACACACACGGAGGATTATATTATTTCGTCTACATGTCGACTCGCGATTGTCCTCACTTCGTCATCAAGTCGTCCTTACCTTGTCCTCGCATTGTCCTTACATCGTCCTTACATCGTCTTACATCGTCTTTACATCGTCCTTACAATGTCCTTATATCGTCCTTACATCGTCCTCACATCGTCCTGACATTGTATTTACATCGTCCGCACATTGTCCTTACATCGTCCTCTCGTTGTCCTTACATCATCTTTACATGGTCTTTACATCGTCTTTACACCATCTTCCGCAGATCGTCGCCAAATTGTCCTCACATATCGTTCTTACATTGTCTTTTAATCGTCCTTACATTGTCCCTACGTTGTCCTTACATCGTCCTCACATTGTCCTTACATCGTCCTTACGTCGTCCTCACATCGTCCTCACATCATCCTTACTTTGTCCCTCACAAGAACTCGTTGTCCTTACATCATCTTTACATCGTCTTTACATCGTCTTTACACCGTCTTCACACTGTCCTTACATCGTTCTTACATCGTCCTTATCGTCTATGAATCGTCCTCAGATCGTCTTTGGATCGCTCTCAGCTAGCACTCAAATCGTCCTCACGTCAACCTTATAACGTCGACAGATCGTCTTCAAATCGTCCTTACTGTCCATAAATCGTCCTCAGATCAACTTTGAATCGTCCAAACATGGTCCGCAATCGTCTCCACATTGTCATCACATCGTTCTCACATTATCCACAGTTCATCCTCACATTGTTGATAGTTTGATGCAGACTGATGGGTCGAAAGCCAAATCCTTGATAACCACGCATTACTTCAGCTTTCCTACTGCGCGTCCATCACTGCAGGATGTCAGTGGACACCCCTTTGGTTTTCCTGTTCACTAGACCATCACTAAAGGACAGTGTTTTCCCAGTTCGGTAGACCGTCATTAAAAGATGTCATTGGACACCCCTTTGGTTTCCCTGTCATTGGACACCCCTTTGGTTTCCCCTGTCATTGGACACCCGTTTGGTTTCCCTGTCATAGGAAAACCCTTTGATTTCCCTGTCATTGGACACGCTTTGGTTTCCCTGTCATCGGACACCCCTTTGGTTTCCCTGTCAGTGGACACGCCTTTGGTTTCCCTGTCATTGGACACCCCTTTGGTTTCCCTGTCATCGGACACCCCTTTGGGTTTCCCTGTCATTGGACACCCCTTTGGTTTCCCTGTCATTGGACACCCCTTTGGTTTCCCTGTCATCGGACACCCCTTTGGTTTCCCTGTCATCGGACACCCCTTTGGTTTCCCTGCCAGTGGACACCCTTTGGTTTCCCTGTCATCGGACACCCCTTTGGTTTCCCTGTCATCGGACACCCTTTGGTTTCCCTGTCAGTGGCCACCCCTTTGGTTTTCCTTTCAGTAGACCATTACTAAAGGATGTCATTGGACACCCCTTTGGTTTCCCTGTTCACAAGACCATCACTACAGGATGTCAATGAACACCCCTTTGGTTTCCCTGTTTACAAGACCATCACTACAGGATGTCAGTGAACACCCCTTTGGTTTCCCTGTTTACAAGACCATCACTACAGGATGTCAATGAACACCCCTTTGGTTTCCCTGTTCACAAGACCATCACTACAGGATGTCAGTGAACACCCCTTTGGTTTCCCTGTTCACAAGACCATCACTACAGGATGTCAGTGAACACCCCTTTGGTTTCCCTGTTCACAAGACCATCACTACAGGATGTCAGTGAACACCCCTTTGGTTTCCCTGTTCACTAGACCATCACTACAGGATGTCAGTGAACACCCTTTGGTTTCCCTGTCATTGGACACCCATTGGTTTCCCTGTCAGTGGACACCCCTTTGGTTTTCCTTTCAGTAGACCATCACTAAAGGATGTCATTGGGTACCCTTTGGTTTTCCTTTCAGTAGACCATCACTAAAGGATGTCAATGGACACCCCTTGGTTTTCCTTTCAGTAGACCATCACTAAAGGATGTCAATGGACACCCCTTTGGTTTTCCCGTTCAGTAGACCATTTTCAAACAGAAGACTGAGCGACTTATCAGGACTGGCTCTAGCTTTATGATCACTGTTTACCGACTCATGATTGGTACATACTTTCTCTGCCAAAGTTCACTGTGGTGTGTGTTGTACATACGCGGGGTAGTTGGTGTTGTCAGAACTCTCAGCTGATAGACGGCGCTC
>JADBJO010012057.1:35000-40134 GCA_016801955.1 Conus betulinus
TCGAATGAGCGGCGTGGGTGCACTGCCTCTGAGGTGGCGCGGAGGTTGGGACAGCAAAAAAAAAACAAAAAAAAAAAACCTACAAAACCCCATTGTTTAACCCCCCCCCCTCCCTTCCCCCCCCCCTCTCTCCCTCCCCCTCCCCTCGTTCTTCGTTTTCACTGTTCTAAAGTTATTTGTTTTCGCCTGAAGAAGAACCAAGAGGTCAAAATGCATTGTGTCTTGCCCTGTGCTATGATTGTCTGTGTCCTTGGCGGTAACTTACCCCCTCTCTTTCTCAATTTTGCTTCATCTTCCGCGCTCAGTCACTCAATTTTGAAACTCCACAATCTCTGTAATGTGACAATATGATAAATATGGTGAAGGAAAAACAAATCCACTCACCCTCTAACGTGTGAGTACGGTCAATGGGCAGAAAGAAACTTCACTATCTTCTGTTTATATAGGTTTGTATGATGCTACTAATAAATGTTTTTAAATGTGCCGAACAAAAAATTAACAAACTACATAGGAAATCAGAAACGAATTCTTGAATCAAGAACAATAACCAATGCAAGACGTTTCAAAGACATCTGTTTTGGGGTAAATTACATACACATTTCACATGCTCCAGACACTCAACAAACACAAGAATGTTGCAGACATCAAAAAGTGAATGGACGACACTAATTTATTAATTTTGCAATGTGTGTAAGTTTAATGTTTCAGTATTTAGACAACATTGTTACCTCCCGTGAAGTTCACACGACAAAGTCACAGGAGAACATTACAATGTCTGTCTTTAACCCAAACTTAGTCTTACCACAAAGACCCTGTCACTGGTGTCTCTTGCTAACACTACAAAAGTCGCATATATATATATATATATATATATATATATATATATATATATATAATAAAACAATAAATTCCAAGGATAAGTACCGAGCAGCAGCATTCCAGCAACTTACAGAGCAGCTAGGTGTTGCAATGACTGCAAGAAATATTGAATTAGAAACAAAGCTTGCTCTTATGTCTCAGATTGTAGAAATAGGGGGGTGATAAGCCTTCATATCTGCAGTGGTAGATGATTCTGCCTAACTGACAATATGTGCTTGAGTGGGTGAATGGGGAATAATAAATGCTTCTCAAAATGAACCTTCAGCAAGCTTATAGTCTCCAAAGCGGGAGACCATCTCCAATGGGGAGGAAGCTCACCATCTGTCTGGCTTATTTCCTCCCTCCATCAGTCTGGCTTACTTCTTCCCTCCATCTGTGTAGCTTACGTCTTCCCTTCATCTGTCTAGCTTATATCTTCCCTCCATCTGTCTGAATTACTTCTTCCCTCCATCTGTGCAGCCTACTTCTTCCCTCCATCTGTGTAGCCTACTTCTTCCCTCCCTCTGTCTGTCTGGCTTATTTCTTCCCTCCATCTGTCTACCTTACTTCTTCCCTCCATCTGTCTGAATTACTTCTTCCCTCCATCTGTGCAGCCTACTTCTTCCCTCCATCTGTGTAGCCTACTTCTTCCCTCATCTGTCTGGCTTATTTCTTCCCTCCATCTGTCTACCTTACTTCTTCCCTCCATCTGTCTGGATTACTTCTTCCCTCTATCTGTGTAGCCTACTTCTTCCCTCCATCTGTGTAGCCTACTTCTTCCCTCCATCTGTCTGCTTATTTCTTCCCTCCATCTGTCTACCTTACTTCTTCCCTCCATCAGTCTGGCTTACTTCTTCCCTCCATCTGTGTAGCTTACGTCTTCCCTTCATCTGTCTAGCTTATATCTTCCCTCCATCTGTCTACCTTACTTCTTCCCTCCATCTGTGTAGCCTACTTCTTCCCTCCATCTGTGTAGCCTACTTCTTCCCTCCATCTGTCTGGCTTACTTCTTCCCTCCATCTGTCTGGCTACTTCTTCCCTCCATCTGTCTGGATTACTTCTTCCCTCCATCTGCGTAGCCTACTTCTTCCCTCCATCTGTCTCTGCTTATTTCTTCCCTCCATCTGTGTGGCTTACTTCTTCCCTCCATCTATCTGGATTACTTCTTCCCTCCATCTGCGTAGCCTACTTCTTCCCTCCATCTGTCTGGCTTATTTCTTCCCTCCATCTGTGTGGCTTACTTCTTCCCTCCATCTGTCTACCTTACTTCTTCCCTCCATCTGTGTGGCTTACTTCTTCCCTCCATCTGTGTAGCCCTACTTCTTCCCTCCATCTGTCTGGCTTACTTCTTCCCTCCATCTGTCTAGCTCACTTTCTGTCATGTCCACACAGAAATGAGGTCGACGCTGACAGCAACGTTACTGAGATTTGTTTTACGTCACTGTAACGCGGGTTGTAGCCACTCGTATTTCTCCTCCCCCTTTTGTCTGAAAATGCTGTGCTTGTGACTGCATGTGGACAGGACAAGGAGTTTCTATGTCGCCTACACCATTACAAAGGACACCGGCACTCTCTCGCCTGTTCTGTCAACCCACACATGAGGCGCAGGCGGTGACACCACAACTTTGTTCATACGGTTTGAAAACCTCCTAAATCCATTTTTTTCTCCAAACTACTCCATGTCACACTGCGTGTGTTTGGAAGTGAGTGTGTCGTTTCAGATGATTCCCCGCCCTTCCTCACTTTTCCTCCAGGTGACCCCCCCCACCACCACCACCACCACCACCCCTACAATTTCTATTCCATGATAATTTTTAATTTGCTGTCATGTTTCTCTGACAAGCTGTCAGTCAGATCTCAGAGATGTGATGGGTGCTTAACTCCAAAAAAAAGAGAGAATATGACCCACCACATCACAGTGGTCTAGGCACTGACAATGTCGCCCACAGTCCAGGCCACAACACTGAGCACAGTCAATGTTCAGTGTCTAAAACTCAACGCCGGTGTATGCCAGACAGGAAAATGCTCAGCTTTCTTACTCTGAAATCCTGGTCAAGTTTCACTGATTGTCCCAGAAGAAATGTAAGTTGAAGCTAGTTTCCGAGTCTTAAGACTACATTTATTAGTTCAACGGTATAACATTGATGATTAACGATTAATATGTTTTGATGATAACTTTATGCCAATACTTGGTAAAAAAAATATGTTAACATGATTCATGAATACTGTTGACAGTCTTACTGCTTTGTAGTAGGTGAAAAATTAACATTTCTGTTTGCCTTCATGTTTGCAGATAAGCAAATACGCTACCTGGGTGTTTGACTAGTCTGAGAAGAGTTGTTTCCTTTCAGTTGTTCAGTGTTTTCATTTCACTGACCAACATCACTGATCAAATTCCACTCAAAACCTGAGTGAAGAACTAAAGCGAAGACTTAAAGCTGATACGTTTATGATAGTGAGCCTTTTGAACGCTGGGTTCTCACAGGTTTCCTAAACATCAAAGGGTATGTCTAACCTAAACATCAAAGTGTGTGTGTGTGTGTGTGTGTGTGTGTGTGTGTGTGTGTGTGTGTGTGGTGTGTGTTATGTTATAAAACAAAGTTTATAAGTCAATCAATACAGAAAGTTTTTCCAACCGTTCAGTCTATTAGAAAAACAAACCAATAAAGATGGTACTGAACATTGGAGAGTTTGCTGTGTTGCCTTCATTAAGTCGGGATGGGGGGAGGGGGGCAAGGGGGGGGGGGGACGTACTATCAGACAGTTTTCAATCAGTCGACAAACAAACCCACAGACATAGAGCCAACCAACGACAGACACAAAAACCAACAAACAAACCCACAGACACAGAACCAACAAACAAACCCACAGACGCAGAACCAACAACCAAACCCACAGACACAGAACCCACAAACAAACGACAGAACAGAACCAACAAACAAACGACAGACACAGAACCAACAAACAAACCCACAGACACAGAATCAGCAAACAAACCCACAGACAGAGAATCAGCAAAACAAACCCACTGACAGAACCAACAATCAAAGCCACAGACACAAACCAACAAACAAACCCACATACACAAAATCAACAAACAAAGCCACAGACAAAGAACCAACAAACAAACCCACAGACACAAAATCAACAAACAAACCCACAGACACAAAACCAACAAATAAACTTCCAACAAAGAAACTTACAGACAGAACCAACAAACAAACCCACAGACACAAAACCAACAAACACCCCTACAGACTTAAAACCAACATACAAACTTACAGACGGAAACCAACAAACAAACCACAGACACGAAACTAACAAACAAACCCACAGACTCAAAACCAGCAAACAAACTTACAGACACAACCAACAACAAAAACCCACAGACACAGAACAACAAACATACCCACAGACAGAGAACCAATAAATAAACTCACAGATACAGGGCCAAGCCCTCTGACACTGGTGTCTTACCTCATGTGGGGGGCACTGTCCGGCAGTGCTGGGACACTGGTGTCTTACCTCCATGTGGGGGGCACTGTCCGGCAGTGCTGGGACACTGGTGTCTTACCTCCATGTGGGGGGCACTGTCCGGCAGTGCTGAGACACTGGTGTCTTACCTCCATGTGGGGGGCACTGTCCGGCAGTGCTGGGACACTGGTGTCTTACCTCCATGTGGGGGGCACTGTCCGGCAGTGCTGGGACACTGGTGTCTTACCTCCATGTGGGGGGCACTGTCCGGCAGTCTAGAGTGTTCCGCGGCACTCTGTCGCAGACCATGGCCAGGCGGTCTGTCTGGGTCATGACGGAGGCGTGGATGGTGCCGATGCTGGTCAGGCCCCGGCTGTCGCTGCTGCTGTCGTCATCTGGGAAGCTTGGTGGTTCCAGAATCAAGGCCACCGCCTGCTTGCTGCCCAGCTGAAGGACACAGGGAACCAGCAGCATCACGGCTCCCACACAGGCCGTCGCCAAAGTTGTCTGGAGCTTGAGCGCTGTTGTCATGGTGATTGTGTCCTGTCCCGTCCTTCTCTGGCTCTTTTTCTGTCTTCGTCTGACTCCAGAAAAATTCAGACATAATTGAAAATTAGAAGAGGGGAGAGGGGGGAGGAGATGCGACTTTATATCTATTGCTTAATTCCTTTTGCGTGGCTGGTGGTTTAAGTTGCCTGTAGCTGACTTACACAGTGAGAACACTGCAGCGGCTTTCAGACAGGAGGAAGCTGATCATGACAAAAGGATGGAGACTGTGGTCTGTGTTGTGAGAATATCGCTC